>NW_020769398.1:3035581-3070613 GCF_900518735.1 Pseudonaja textilis | reverse complement strand
TACTCTACTCTACTCTACTCTACTCTACTCCACTCACGTTCCGTTCCGTTCTGTTCTGTTCTATTCTGTTCTGTTCTGTTCATATTTGGATATAAAACGTCTCATATTAAGATGGAGAGAAACTAATTCTCTGAAATCTTTCTGGATTCCAATCAAGCAACTAACACAAGATTTACAGAGGGAACGATATAATTCAAGTGCCTGTTGTGAAATCAATTTGATTCACTTTGAGATTCACGATTCAATTTGGAGAAAAGTATTCTCTGCACACACAATTGGGGGAGACTGAAAATGCCTGAAGCGGCTCTACTCGTTAGCCAAACAAGATGAAAATAGCAGGGATGGTTGACAAGTTTCCACAATATTTTTTTCAAAACATCCCCTGCATCTTCCTTCAGGGCAGAGATAACAAAGATGAGGAAAGGACAGCACAGTAACTTCCAAACAGCAAAGAGCCCACAGGAATCTGTCTGAAAACAAGCAGAAAATATCCTACTCCAGGTTTTAAAAATAGTTCTTGACTTACAACAAGTTTGTTTAATGACTGTTCCAAGTTACAAGGCACTGAAAAACGTGATCTTCTGACCCAGCTCCCCAAGCAAAACAAACCTCTGTAGTTAAATCAATGATTCCTTTATTAGGAGTGCCAGCAGGCCCGTCAAAAAGTTCCTCTCTCACCGCAGGCTAACGAATCTGTCCAGCAGGGAGATGAATAGTTGTCTGCCACATCTATTCATCTGTTCTCTGCCTTTTATCCCAGAGCTAGGGTGGGGTGGCTCTTCCATCCCAAGGACCAGCCCATAGATTTCCCCTGTTTTCCTCTCCTCTGCCTTCTGTGCGTCCTCATGTCAGGCACTGGACCCAACTGTTCCTCCTCTTCCTCATCAGCCACCTCCAGACCTGGAGGCTGTTGACTGGCCATCTGAGGGCTGACTCAGGCCCTGCCCCACCCCCACCCCGCTCTCTCTGCCAGTTCCATTCCCTCTTCCCCTTCGGAGCTCCCAGGTTGCCTTGATGCTGATCCTGACTCCCACACCTCCTCTTCCTCCTCCTCTGATTTGGCTATGGGGAGGGGGGGGAGTGGCCGACAGGCCACAACAAGTGACTTATGACTGTTTTTCATATTTATGACCCTTGTAGCATCTCCCTGGTCATGTGATCAAAACTCATACGCTTGGCCTCTGGCTTTTATTTATGCTGGCTGCAGTGTCCCAGAGTCACGTGATTCCCCTTTGCGATCTTCTGAGAAAGTCGGTAGGGATGCCAGATTCCCTTTTAACAACTGCCATACTCATTTAACAATGGCAGTGATTCACTTAACAACCATGGCAAGTAAGGTCACAAAATGAGGCAATACTCACAACAAATTTCTCAGCAACATAAATTCTGGGCTCAGTTGTGGTCGTAAGTCAAGGATTGCCTGTACACATTTCAAAAGCTTCTGTTTTCCTTCCCAGGGTTGCAACAAGCTTGTACTTTGCTGGGTTTCTGGGAAGCTCAGATGGCTGACATAGCAGGTAGGCCAGCTGTACCCTCCTTCTATTTCTCGGGACACAGACCAGCCCCTCCTCACCATCCTTGGCAGGAACTGATGGGACCACAGTGGAGGTTTGAGGGATCCTTGGTGCTCTCTGAGCTTGGGGGTTTTCTTGAAGACATTTCATTACCCAACTAGGTAACATCATCAGTGCTAGAAGGGATGGGTTTTGTTAGGAGGAGGAAGAGAAGGAGGAGGGCTGTGTGGTCCTTGGTACACTCTGAACTGGCTTTTTTTCTTGCAGATGTTTCATGACCCAACTAGGTAACATCATCAGTGCTAGAAGGGAGTGGGGTTTGTGGAGTGACAGAGAAGGAGAAGAGGAGAAGAAGGACTATAGGGTGTGTGGTACTCTCTGAGCTTGCTTTTTTTTCTTGCAGACGTTTCATGACCCAACTAGGTAACATCATCAGTGCTACCCCAGAAAACAAGCAAGCACAGAGATCACCAAGGACCCCTCATTTCAACCCTGAGCTACAAATATTCTCCTTTACTGGTACAGTGGCAGTTTGCTAGAAATGCCCCATGTTGATTAGTTAAGTTCATTAGGAGAGGCAGCACAGGCAGGCCAGGGCCATGAGACAAATTTGCTTTGATGGGGCATTTTGACTGAAGTTTAATCAAATCAAATCAGCCAAAGCTTTGCACAGCCCCAACAGAAACACACAGTTCAAAAAATATCATTTCTGAAGGAGTTTAAATCAGATAAGCTGCACTATAGTGCCCTGGAAGTATTAACTGATTATCTGATTGAACCCTTCTGCATTATCTTTCAAAATCCTGGAGAATGGATATTGTAATGATTCCTGCAGAAGGGCAAATGTCCTGGCAGGAAAAGGAAGGTGGGGGGGAATGGATATAGAACACTACCAATTACAAAATAAAAATTTTATAAGACGATGCATTGCTGGTATTTAACACTAAACAAGTTATCCAGAATGTATAAAGGAACTTCAGTTAAATGTTGGAAATGTAAATTTCCATAAATGTTATCATCTATGGTAGATATAAAGCAAAGAAATATTGGAGTAGGATTCATATCCTAATACAAAAAATCCTGCCCTCCGGTGCTTTGGAGACTCCTTTTTTGTGGCAGCCCCTCAAATACTGGAAGACTTCTATCATGTTGCCCCTAATTCTTCTTTTCTTTAGACTAGCCAAACCCAAATCCTGCAGCCTTTCTTCATATGGTTTAGTCTCCAGGCCTTTGATCATCTTAGTTGCTCTTCTCTGAACTTTTTCCAAAGTCTCAACATCTCTTTTTGTAGCGTTGTGACCAAAATTGGTTGCAGTATTCCAGGTGTGGCCTTACTAGAGTTTTAGTTTAGGGAGGGAGGATGAGCCATCGGTACAGACTCCCTCTCAGCCGGTTACCATAACTCAAGGTCATGACATGGAAGACCTTTTCTCGCCATCCAACCTTGGGGTTTTCAAAAGACCTTTGTATCATTTTATTGGTTAGAGTACTGCGTCCAGTTTTGGTCACCACAGTATAAAAAAAGATGTTGAGACTCTGGAAAGGGTGCAGAGAAGAGCAACCAGGATGATAAAGGGACTGGAGGTTAAAACATATGAAGAATGGTTGCAGGAACTGGGCCTGGCTAGGGAAGAGAAGGACCAGGAGGGACAGGAGAGCAGGCTTCCAATATTTGAGGGGCTGCCACAGAGAGGAGGAAGGGGTCAAGCTATTTTCCAAGGCACCTGAAGGCCAGACAAGGAATAATGGATGGAAGCTGATCCAGGAGAGATTCAACCTGGAAATAAGGAGGAATTTTCTGACAGGGAGAGCAAGCAATCAATGGGAGAGAAGTTGCCTTCGGAATCTGTGGGAGTTTAATCACTGGAAGCTTTCAAGAAGAGACTGGACTGCCATCAGTCAGAAATGATTTAGGGTCTGCTGCTTGGGCATGGGGTTGGACTTCACTAGATGATCTACTAGGTCCCTTCCAACTCTGTTAATCTAATCTAATCAGGCTACTCATGGACATGGGGCATTGGGGTGGCAATTGAAGGGGAAAAGTTAGCCTAACGCTTTGGCACAGATTTCCTCCTGACTTCTCTGCAATTCACCGTCTCAGTAAAACCTTTTTTTGAAATGCAAATTGTTTGAAGAGTCATGCTTTCCTTACCACTAACCTTGGATGGCTTCCCTATGGAATGAGATACAAGGGGAATTGATTTGCAACTTGAATTCAAAGAATCTTCATCAATAATTATCTCCTTTTGAAATCAGACAGAAGATTGAACTCTGGGCTTTGTTTTCTTTTACAGTTATATTAATACTTTAGGAAGGCAATACTTATCAAATCTGGATTTGGCAGAATTGGCTAAGATGGGTAACGCACCAGAAAACATATAAATTTGATTTCTTCATAGAAGAGGGGGTTGGACTAGGTGACCTCATGGTAACCTTCCAATTTAACAAGACCAGGAGTCTGTTTATGCTCTTCCTTTAGAAACTGCCACCTCCACAATTTCAAACCAGAAGCTGGACCTTTTGGAGGGAGGCTGAATTTATTGGTGAACCAGTTTTAAGGGCTATAAATATGTGACAAGCTCTTTTTTAAAAAATGTTTTTCTGCTGCAATTTAAATCTGTCTGATGTAGAACTATTTGTTGATTCCCATTTAATTCAGAGATGCTAATCTACTTCTCCGGCACAATAAGCCAAAGTAGAGCACCATGATATCCAGAAGATTTGCCCCCAGTAGCATGCTCGCCTTCCTGCGCAATAAAACCATGCAAATTGAATCCCATACACTTCGGGAATGTTCTCCTGCTCGGTGAACATCCAAGAACACATCCAGGGCCAGCCTGAAGGAAACGATTCTGAACTCTCCTTTAATCAGGCTAACGCAGCTGCGCCAGTGGGCCTAACCCCCAGTCCTTCCTGGAACACTGCCCATAAAGTTTATTAACATTTTGTTGCCTAATATCTCATAAACCTCTTAGCAATAAGACATTAAGAGGCAAATGATAACAACAAACTCTCTTAATAGCTTGCCCTGATAATGTACGGCACTGCATTAGCGGATGAAGCTCCATCTTTCTCACTTTAATCGCATAAATTACTGCTTCTTTGCTCAGCCTCTTTCAACAACTGGCCCACGTGCCTCCCAGCAATGAGTTTATCAAACTCATTTTGGCTTTTTGAGTCCTGAACAGAGTTTTGAGGGGGAATGGGGGAAGAATGGGTTTGTCATTTTTGCCAAGCAGAATAATCAAGGTTTGCTGGCCATCAGATGCAATAATCAATGGTTTAAATTGTAATCTAGTTCCAAAGAGCTTGAGGGCTGGAAAGTGAGCAGGCAAGAGTAGATCCACTCCATTTAATTGGGCAATAAGAGCCAATTTTCATATGGGTTCTCCTATTTAAAAATCGATAAAAGCATGCCAGACTGGAAGTAGAATGGATGGCAATGCAACTTTCTAAAATGGGCCATGTGGCGAAGTGGCCCCTTTGATTAGTATTTAATTTATCCAGAAGGGGATGCTCTTTTCAACACTGAGAGCGCCTTGGTGGAGGAGGAGCCTTTTCACAAGGATTTTCTGGCATGATCAGGTGCAACTAATGCAGTGGGTGGGATTCAATTTCTTTTTTACCACCAGTTCTGTGGGTGTGGCTTGGTGGGCATGGCTTGGTGGGTGTGGCAGGGGAAAGTTCCTGCAAAATCCCCTTCCCTCCCCATCCCACTGACTGGCTTTCCAGCTCCATTCTCCTGTGCAGGGCAACCAAAGAAGACCCAGCCGATCAGCTGGGACTCGATGGGAGGCAGAGAAGAGATGTGGGCGGGGCCAGTCAGAGATGGGATTTGCCGGTTCTCTGAACTACTCAAAATTTCCACTACTGGTTCTCCAGACCCAATCTGAACTGGTTGAATACCACCTCTGAACTAATGAACCCAACCAATTCAGCAATTCTGAGCCTTTTTACTTTCTCAAAGAATTGATTTATTGAGTATATCATTTCGGCCCAAATGAAAACAAAGCCAGCTCTGACTAATTCCCGGCATGCTTTCAGTATAGTTAAAGAATAGATAACTTCTTCCCCTATTGTCACAGGTCACACTGTCCAATTAGGTGTTCTGATGTCTCCTTGGTAACCTCTTCCAGTTTCTGGCCAGCACCAGTTGGGATGACCTTAGTTCCCATGGGATAGTAGGTTGAATCTTCCCTTGATCAGTTTCCATCCGTTGTTCCTTGTCTGGCCTTCAGGTGCCTTGGAAAATAGCTTGACCCCTTCCTCCTCTCTGTGGCAGCCCCTCAGATATTGGAAGAGTGCTCTCCTGTCTCCCCTAGTCCCTCTCTTCACTAGACTAGCCAGGCCCAGTTCCTGCAACCATTCTTTATATATTTTAGCCAGTCATGGGTTCCTACCTTAATCGCTACTGGTTTGGTGGGTGATTGTGCCCCTACCATGCATACGCACACGCCCCTAATGCGCCAATCAGCTGTGAGGATGATGAAATAAAAAACTAGGAGTGACCCTCCCACCCATCCATGTGCTTCTCGCTTCTTTTATCCTCTCAGCTGATTGTCAGAGGAAGCGGTTTGGCCCTATCGGCTGTTATTTTTACTACTGGTTCGGCTGAACCAGACCGAACCAGTAGCATACCACCACTGGTTTTAGCCTCCAGTCTTCTAATCGTCCTGGTTGCTCTTCTCTGCACTTTTTCCAGAGTCTTAACATCTTTTTTATAGTGTGGTGACCAAAACTAGATGCAGGATTCTAGGTGTGGCCTTACTAAGGCTTTATAGAGTGGTGTTAGTACCTCACTTGATCTTGATTGTATCCATCTGTAAATATTGGCTTTTAAAAAAAAGTTTTTTATTTTATATTTACAATAAATTCATCTTTCATTTAAACAGTGTGTCAACTGGGTACATATATCTTGTGCTAACAGGTATAATTAGTATTTTTCTTACCAATATAACAATAATATTTTCTTTATAAGCCATTATCTTTTACATCTATTATCTTTATAACAATCTTAACTTATTTCTCTATGTATTCATCTATTCATGCATTTGCTTTTTCGGCGGCTGCTGCACACTGCTGGCTCATATTCAACTGGTTTTCCACTGAGACTCCAAGATCCCTCTCACAGTTCCTTCTAGTAAGCCTGGTTTCACCCAGTCTATATGTGTACTTCTGGTTTTTCTTGCTTGTTTTCTCTTGTCTGCATTCCAAGCTTCTTCTCCCTCCCATATGGTGTGGCAACCCGAGAAGCAGAAAGACGGCTGCGACAGGCCTGGTCTGTTTCAAAGTTGACACATGGCCCTCTGGAGAGACCAGAGACAGAAGGTTTGTGGAGAACCTCCAGCTGCCAAGACTTCCTGGGTGGAATGGGACAACTTTTTGCAACCAACTCACCATTGCCAAATTCGCCACAGGGATAACTCACTGCATGAAAAATTTACTTATTTGATTTAATTGTTTCAAATAATTTAAAAATATATTTTAATTTTTTGTCATTCACATTTCATTTTGTCCTTTCCTTTGGCATCCTTTCTTGAAGGCCAGACAAGGAATAATGGATGGAAACTGACCAAGGAAAGATTCAACCTGGAAATGAGAAATTTTCTGACAGTGAGAACAATCAACCCATGGAACAAAAGTTGCCTTCGGAAGTTGTGGGAGCTTCATCACTGGAAGCTTTCAAGAGGAGACTGGACTATCATTGGTCAGAAATGATGTAGGGTCTCCTGCTTGGGTGGGGGTTGGACTAGATGACCTACAAGGTCCCTTTCAACTCTGTTAATCTGTTATTTCTTCAACATTAGTGTAACTCTTGTCCCATGGTGAGATGGCCCATGGCAGTTGCACTTGGTGAATTGAGTTGATTCTGGCAAGTTGGCTGCAGTGAGTTGTCATAACGGCCGCTCTCCCCTAAACAAATCACCCTAAATAATATTGGACTGCCTTTCCCTCTTAAAAGGGGTTGAAATCATAGCTTTTCTGGAGGGCATTTGGAGCAGAGGTGGAAAGTTACTCTCACTGGTAGGCTTCAAAAATTTTAGCAAAGGGTTCTCTGCCTGGTTGCTGGGTGGGCGTGGCCACAGTGGGCATGGCCTAGTTGGCCTCCTGCACCATGGGGGGGGGGGCATTTTTGTCCTCCCTGGGTGTTGCACTGTGGGAAAAGAGACTCGACACCCAGTTGACCTTTTCCCTTTTTATTTTCTTTCTAGTAATCGCGTGCGGAGAAACCGTGGCCGTCTTTTTTATAGCTGGCAGCTTACGACTTGTGGCCAATGATGGCTCTTCAAATCTCCTGCCACCATGGACCAACCTATCATAGGTAAGTATGCAAATATATAACGTGCCTCCCCATGTGGTCCAGTCTAACCAATCCAGGCCTCACCTATTTTACGTAGTCACGTAAGTAGGTGGGGCTCTTGTGGTTCTGACTGGACCTGTGCAATTCAGTCATGAGTTCACCTCTGGACTGTTCGGACAGGGTTGCTCTTTTTCCCGTTCTTTTCTGTGGAGCCTCCTGGAAGGTAGAGTCAGCCATGCCGCTCCCTCCAGGCCTTTCCTGGCTGGTTGAGTCCGCTCGGCCACTTCCATCAGGAGTGGTTTCCTGATGGTTCTTCGAAGTCTGCTCCAGCGTCCCCAAGTTGTTTTCTTCTTCTATAGTTTCAGGTACATGTTTGCGATTTCTGATCAGGACTAATGTTAGTATTGGTTGTTGTGTCATTGTTAGGGTTTGTTTTGTCACTTCTTTTACTTGTGGAGGGTCTCCCCCTCCCCTTTCGTTTGTGTTTGAGGGGTCTCCCCCCTCTCTGGTTTGGCTATTTTTGTTTAATGTTTGCGGCAATTCCTTTATTTGTGTAGGTTCTCCCCCCTCCTCTTCCTGATTGTTAGTGTTTCTCAGTGTGGTCCTCGATCTGATTTGGTCTATGTGTCTCCTCCAGCTCTTTCCATCCCCTGTGTCTACCCTGTATGACCAGGGTCCTGTTATTTGGGTTATTGTTGCCAGTATCCACAATGAGGTTTTTTGCATAGACTAGCTCCCCTGTTTTGAATGTGCGGCACTTACTGGAGGAGTCTGCTGGCTTTTCTGGACTATATGTGGGGTGTAGTCTGTCTTCCTTTGATCTTAGTTTTCTTCCCATTAATAATTCTGCTTGGCTTTTATTTGTTGTGGTGTTTGGTGTAATGTGTTGTATACTTAATAGTTCATCTATCTTTTCCTGTATATCTCCAGGTCCCAATTTGTGTAGTGTTTCCTTAGTATAACGGACCATGCGTTCCACCCATCCATTCGTAGCCGGATGTCCTGGTGCTGTTAGTGCATGCCTTATCCCTTGTTCTGCTAGGAACCTTTCAAATGTTATTGCCATGAATTGTGGTCCGTTGTCAGATACAACTAAATCTGGCAATCCATGTGTCCTAAAAAGTTTTCTTAGTTGTCTAATAACAGCTTCTATTGTGGTTGAGTGCATGTTGCTCACCTCTAGCCAATTTGAGTAAACATCTTACCACTATTAAGAATGTGTGTCCTTTAGTTGGTCCTGCAAAATCAATGTGCATTCTAGACCATGGTCCCCTAGGGGTTTCCCATTTGTGTATAGGTGCAGAAGGGGGTTTAGGTCTAGATTCTTGGCATTGTTTGCACGATGCTACCCATTCCCCAATGTCTTTATCCATCCCTGGCCACCATACATAACTCCTAGTCAGGGATTTCATTCTGACAATACCTGGGTGACCCTCATGCAATAATTCAAGTATTCGTTCCCTTAATATGTCCAGTATGATCACCCTACCCCCCCATCCCTTTAAGATCGATAGTTCCGTTTGTCTATTCCGAAACAGTTTAACAGTCTCGTCACTTGCAGTCTCTAGCCACCGTTCCCCTTTAAAATCTGCACCAAGTTTTTGTCCCTCGCAGTTTCCATAGCAATGTCTTTTGCTGTGATTGGTATGTTTGCCATCATCTCAATTTGAAGGGTTGATGTGGTTGGTGCAGGATCATCATCTAAGTTGGCTAGCGGGGTTCTTTCCTGGTCAGTAGATCAAGTTGTAGTTATAGGCAGCTAGGAATTCCGACCACCTCGTCATCCGTAGTGACAGTATGTTAGGTGTAGCTTTGTTTCCTGCGAGGATTCCTAGAAGAGGTTTATGGTCTGTGACAAGTGAAAAGGGTCTGCCATAGATATACTCCTAGAAACATTTTATTCCTGTTATTGCAGCCAATGCCTCTCTATCTAGTTGGCAGTAATTCCGCTCCAGTTTAGATAGAGTTTTTGAATAGAATGCGATAGGTGCTTCTCTTCCATCAGGTAATATGTGGCTGAGTATGGCACCAATGCCGAATGGTGATGCATCGCATGTTAATGTTATTGGAAGGGTTTCGCTGTATTGTATTAGCACACAGTCTGATGTAAGTAAGTTTTTTATTTCCTGGAATGCTGTTTCTTCTCATCGCCCCCAGGTCCGGGTAGCTTTCTTATCAAGCAACTTGTGTAGTGGTTCTGCTTATCGTTGTTTTCTGTGGCAAGAATACATTGTAAAAATTAATAAGTCCCAAGAAGGCTTGCAAGTCTGTTTTATTTTTGGGTCTGGGAGCTTCCTTTATTGCTTTGATTTTGCTTTCAGTGGGGTGGATCCCTTCTTTGTCTATGAGGTATCCCAGGAATTTGACTTTGTTGGTGGCTAATTGGCAGTTCTCTTTTTTTTACTTTAAGTCCCGCCACTTTAAACTTTTTAAAGACCTCCCTTAGATGGTCTTTCAGTTGTTCTTTGTCCTTGGCTGATACTAATACATTGTCAAAGTATGGTACCACCCCCTTTATTCCTTGCAATAGGCATTCCATTAAACTCTGGAATACCCCTGGGGCCACGCTAACTCCGAATTGCAGTCTGTTGCATTTGAATGCCCCCCTGTGTGTCACAATTGTTTATGCTTCCACTGTTTCTGGGTCAACTGGTAATTGTTGGTAGGCTTGCGCAAGGTCCAATTTCGTGAAGATTTTACCTCCCCCCAAAGAATGTAATAGGTGCTGTACCACCGGAACTGGGTATGCGCTTTGCTGTAGTGCATGGTTAAGGGTTGCTTTGTAGTCCCCGCAGATATGTACTGACCCATCTGGTTTAACAGGGGTAACAATTGGGGTTTCCCACCTTGCGTGGTCTTTTGGTTCTAATACCCCCTGTGCGATAAGTTTATCTAATTGTTCATCAATTTTTGGTTTTAACATGAAAGGAACTCGCCTTGCCTTTAGTCTTATAGGAGCTATATTTGGATTTAAATTAAACGAGATAGGGAACCCTTGGTACTTGCCCAGTTCTCCATTGAAGACGTTCTGGAATCCTTTCATCAGGTTCTCTTCCCAGTCTGTCTCAGTAATGCTGTTTATTCCGGTTACTCCAATTCCTAATGGTGCAAACCATTCGAGTCCCAATAGGCTGGGTCGATCCCGGTCGACTATTGTTAATGGAAGGAATTTAGTGTGTTTTTTGAATTCAACTTTGAAATGTCCAGTACCTACTACAGGAATTCTGTTTCCCTGGTAGTCCTTTAGAGTGAGTTTTTGTATTTTGAGCTCTCCCTTGTTTATATCAGGTATTAGACCTTTTAGGGTATCCCACGATACCATTGATAAATACGAGCCTGAGTCCACCTCCATCTCACATGGCTGGCCTTCTATAGTGACTTGTACATGTACCTTTTTTGCATTGATTGAGTTTGAGTGCCCAATGGTTATTGTTTGATGTGTTTCCTCTTTTCTGTGTGCTTCTTTCCATCGCTTGTTTCTGTTTTCTTGATTCCAATGGCTCCCTATTTCCTTTTCCGTCCCTGGGGTGGTGGTGGTGGTGGTATTCCATCTTCGTTTAGGGCCATAGTTATTTCTAGTTCAGCATGCCCTCGCTATGTGTCCCCGCAGTTCACAGTACCTGCAAATAGCATTGAAGAAACAGCATTTGGAACGTGGATGGTTTCCTTCGCACCCAGCACAATGGAATTCTGACTTTCATTTCACTCCGGTCTACCTTTTTCCGACCGGAGTTGATTTACCTCTTCCTCTTCATCTTCTGATAGGGATTCGATGTCCTCGTGATGTGTTGTGGTGGTGGATTTTTTTGTTCCTTCTGGTGTCTTACTGTGTGTTTGACTAGTGTCTTTTTGGGTTTCCTTTGGTAATTTATTCATTTGTCGCATGGTGGCTGTCGATTTCTGTGTGGCTTCTGCTGCGGTGGCTTCTTCTATTGTCTCCTTCAATGTTATCTTAGGTTTTGTTAGTAGTCAACCCTATAGTGTAAAGTCCTTTAATCCAAGGACCACGCGGTCCCTCATTGCCTCATCCATGTTTAGAAATTCGCATGTTCCGCCAATGTCTCTTAGTGCTGCAACAAAATCTTTGATGCTCTCGTCTTCCTTTTGGTCGTGCCGATAAAATTCGTGTCTTTTGATGAGGCATGAAATGGTTGGTGCATAGTGGGCTCTCAGTAATTTCTCTAGGTCCGTCCACACCATCGTCTTTACATCGTTGGGTGCTGCCAATGCCTTTGCCATTTTGAATACTGTGGGACTGCAATGGGTGAGGAAGATGTCTCTCTTCCTATTTTCGAATATTCCTTGGAGATCGCTCCCTTCTAGAAACATGAGGAATCGGTCGATGTAGGATTCCCAGTCTTTGGTTGTTGGGTTGAATGGTGCAGGTGGCGAGTTGTTCCCAGCCATTTCGTCTCACTTGGTCCTCGTTGCCACGTGCACAACTGGGCTCCTTTGTCTCACTTTCCCACCTTCGTTGCCAGTGTTGCGTTGTGGGAAAAGAGACTCGAGACCTAGTTGACCTTTTTCCTTTTTATTTTCTTTCTAGTAATCGCATGCGGAGAAACCGCAGCAGCCTTTTTTATAGCTGGCTGCTCGCGGCTCATGGCCAATGATGGCTCTTCAAATCTCCCACCCCCATGGACCAACCTATCATAGGTAAGTATGCAAATATATAACACCGGGCTTTTCTCGAGCCTCTGGGAGGATGAAAACAGCCTCTCCAGGCTCTCTGGAAGCTGGAAACAGGCCCATTTCCAGCCTTCCCAAACTTCCGGAAGGTCTGTTTTTCACCCTACCCGAGCCTCTGTACATGCCCTGCACTTACCTGCATCCAAAATGGGCTGCGTGGAGACTCCAGGGAGGGGAGGGGAGGGGTGGGCGGGACCAACCAAGGTTGGGATTTGGGGATTCTCCGAACTGCACAGAATCTTAGCTAGGGGCTCTCCCGAACCCCTGTGAACCGCAGCAGCCCACCCCTGGTTACTCTACCTCCAGTGAATTGGTCTATTGGGCTTAATATATTTAGATATTCCCGATATATAATTTCTGTCATTCTTTAATCTTATTTCTCTTTCACAAGCTGTTCAGAGTCTCTGGAGCAGCATTGTTGTGGTTCGCCGGCAGCAGGTGTGGACAGCTGAGGTCTCAGAGAGCAAGGACTCAGATGAGGGGCTGTCTGTGATGCAGGGATGGGGTCAAGACCATCAGGAAGTGGGGTGCTGCCTTCGGAGATTGTGGAGGCTCACAGCAGTGATGCAGAGGACCCTGAGGAGCCTGTGCCCAGTGTGTGTGTGTGCAGAGCTGCTCGAAGGAAAGACCAGCTGCAGCAGCACGGGAAACTCGGGAGTAAGGCTGCAAGGTAATGGCCCCTCCCTTAAGAAATAAAAGCCAGCTGAGAATCCAGAGTTCTTTGCAGGAAGCAAAGAGGTTTTTGCACTTAAGCCTTGTGGACAGTCGGAATATTTTGGTTTATGTTTGGAGATTCTTTGTGTTTGAAATATTTCTTAGTAACTTTATCTAGAGTTCTTGGCAGCCTTGCACAACCTTGGCAAGGCTCGTTCTTACCAGAGACAATTAGTTTTAAACAGCCTTTTAACCGTGAAGGAATGGAATTTGCAGAGAAGCATTAAAAGGTTTTGCTTTTATCTTTGTTTGGTATTTGTTTACTTGGAACAAGGTTTGGTTCAGAACAAGCATCTACCCTGGAATGACAGCAGCTACTTCAGGCAGCATCAAAGAGAAGTGAGGGACAGACTGAGTACTAAATTTCCCAAAGTTTTTGAATGAAACGCAACCCCTGGGTGTGCCATTTTGATTTTTTCCTATCAACTTTTAATTGAAAAAGATCAAAACAACAACTTCTCAGAACTGAAACCTTTCTTCAAAAGCCAACATTCGAAGAGAACAGACTCATTTGGTTGATGAAACAGTAATTCGGAGAAGCAGATGTCTCTGGGGTGAACAGCTTCTGTCCAAGCACCATTGAGTGTTTGCTGGTCCTGTGTTTATTTAAATCAGGAAGAAGGAAATGTCAAAATCAATTTTCCCTTTTTATCTATTCTATGAAACATGAGTGGTGCGGTGGCCTAGAGGTGGAGCTCTTGCCTCACAATCAGGAGCCTGGGAGTTTGATCCTAGCTAGAGACAGATATTTCTCTCTCTGGGCATGACGAGAATATATCAGCTGAACAAAACTCCGCATTGGCAACAGGAAGGGCATCCGGCCAGTAAACCCTTAGCTCCATTCAATTGCCCAAACTCCACCCCACAAGGGATTATGGGGTAGTTAAATGAGGATGATGATGATCTATACTATGAAATATTATAATATGATATTAAAGATTTAAAATATTTCCCCTGTCCAGTCATGACTGACTCAAAGGGGCTGTGCTCACCTCTGATTCTCAACTGAGGGACCCCAAGAAAATAATTTTCCTCACCTAAGTGATACCTACTTATCTACTCACATTTGCATACTTCTGAATTGCTAGGCTGGCAGGAGCTGGAGCAAGGAACAGAGCATACCCCATTGCACGGAGCTTGAGTCTTGAACTCAGGTTCTTGACTTTCCAACTGACTAGCTCATGTCTTAACTGCTGAGCCATTGGGCCCCCTATAATATGATATACTATAATCATATGGATATAGTATATTCTACTCCATTTTATTATTCTTTGATTCTATCATAAATTGTCATCTTAAAGATTTGATTAGTAAAGAAACAGATTAGGATATCTGGATGTTTTAACGCCTTTTAAATGGGATTTGGTTGAGAATTGAGATGTGAAATGTTTATATATGTTAATATTATATATGTTAATATTTTAGAACTCTGTTTGGACTTTTTGCCAAAAATTGGGTAAGCAGAAGATGCTACTTGTTTGACTCAATCAATCAATCAGAATAGAGCTAGAAGGAACCTTGGAGGTCTTCTAGTCCAACCCTCTGCTCAAGCAGAAGACCCTATACCATTTTGACTGTCCAGTCTTTTCTTAAAAACTGCACCCACAATTTCTGAAGGCAAGCCTCATATTTATGATGGTTGCAATGTCCCAGGGTCATGTGAACCCCTTTTGTGACCTCCTGAGAAAGTCAATGGGGAAACCAGATTCACTTAACAATAGTGTGACTAATTTAACAACTGCACTGATTCATTTCACAATGGTGTCAAGAAAAGTCGTAAATGTGTTGTGGCCTGATAGATTCGGACAGCAAGGAGGTTGGGGAGGAATATGGGCCAGACCTGGAGTCTGGGTTAAGGCTCTGATGTGGGCTCTGTGTCAGAGGCAGAGATGGGGCCAGGGCCGTCCAACAGTTATCAGCTGCCTTCAGAGTTGGACATCAGTGGGGCTGAAGAACAGCTGGAGCCTGTTCCCAATGTGCGCATGCACAGAATTGCCAGTTGAAGGAAACAGCTGAGGAACAAGGGTTGACTTGGGAGTAAATGCTCAAGTAGATGGTGAATGGCCCCTCCCATAGGGAATAAAAGAGGAGTGAAAGGGGAGTGGGGCTTTGCAGGAGACAATTAGCTCCTTCTGGCATGCTTGCCAAGTATTGTGACGTATGAAAGATATTGGCCTGGTCATGCTCCAAGCTTGATAAAGGTTTGTAATTGGAAACTATCTTGAAAGACTCTTGGCTGGGACTTTGCTGGAGAGGAAATTTACTGTAAATCAAATAAAGGAGGTTTATCAGGACAAGGACTCAGCTTTGTGCTGTTGGGGAGGCCTAGGTCAGTACAAAATGGTGCAAAACTGACTTAACAACTTTCTCACTTAGCAACATACATTTTGGGCTAAACTGTGATCATAAGTTAAGGACAATGTAGTTCTAAATCATTTCTCTGCCAAGATTCTCTTTTTTTTAGACTCTGTGATATTGGTTACAACCTAAAACAAATACAGGCCAAGCAATGAGCATTTGAGAAAACGTATCCCAAGTATGTTAGGGGTAGTAACATTGTTGGAAAATCGATATACGCTTTAATAAAAGCACATGCAAAGGAAAGGATACCCTTAAAAATGTACATTGGGAAATAATGCACATTTACACATTTTTGTACATAGAAACAACTGTTCCAATTTTTTTACTACCGGTCCTGTGGGCGTGGCTTGGTCAGCATGGTGTGGCTTGACTTGGTGGGCATGGCTTGGTGGGTGTGGCAGGGGAAGGATACTGCATAATCCCCATTCCCTCCCCACCCCACTAACCTGCTTTCCAGCTCCGCTCTCCTGTGCAAGGCAACCAAAGGAGACCCAGGCAATCAGCTGGGACTCAATGGGAGGCAGAGAAGAGATGGGGTTGGTGGGGCCAGTCAGAGGTGGGATTTTCCGATTCTCCAAACTATTCAAAATTTCTGCTACCGGTTCTCCAGAACCGGTCAGAACCGGCTGAATACCACCCCTGAACCTCTCCCACAATTAAAAATGCACCGAACTCAAAAGCAGACATTGAAGAGCTGTCTGTGATGATAGAAAAATATCCTAATGATGTGCAGGCCTGAATCTCTTCAGTACCATCTGTCTTTGTATCTGGCACATCATCTGGGAAACCGAAAAGAGCAGGGAAGGCTGCATTAATTCTCAGTCTGAGAATGAGGCGGCTGCATCATATGCTGCCTAGGAGTAGGGGTGAAATTGGGGTTGTCGTGCTGTGTGGTGACACTAAAAATAACTAATGAAGACTGCTCTTATTCCAGTGATGGTGTCAGGGCAGGTTGATAGCCAGCAATTTTATGATGAGAGTGAGGAGAAGGAGGAGGAGGTCAGCCAGATTCTAAATGCAAGTAATTTTAACTCTCCGAAGCTTTGAAGAGAGTGATTTGATCATTTAAAACAGGTCTCCAAACTTGGCAACTGTAAGACTTGTGGACTTCAACTCCCAGAATTCTCTAGCCAGCAGAATTCTGGGAGTTGAAGTCCACAATTCTTAAAATTGCCAAGTTTGGGGACCCCAGATTTAAACCCTGTTCTATCGAGCTTCCATTTTTCAATCATTTATTGATTTACCCGTTGATTTACATTTACATTGATTGGTTTATCTATTGATTTACCTTTCTAATTTCATACATGAACTGAAGTCCTTCTTATGACAATTTGTCACGGGCAACTCACCACAGGACTAAGAGCTACTCCAATAGTGGAATAGAATCCTTGAAGAAAGGATGCAAAAGGAGGGACAGACGAAATGTGAAAGGCAAAAATTAAAATATGTTTTACTTTTAATAATTAAATAGAATGGTTAAATTGTCCTGCAGTAAGTTGTCCCACGGCGAGTTGGTCATGATGAGTTGTCCTGCACCGAGTTGGCTGTGACAAGTTGTTCTATTCTGGTCAAAGATGGCTTTTTGAGCAGTCTACACAAAACTGCCTGTCAATCCTGAAGTTGGCCGAACGGTGGCCATTTTCATTTTCATAGTATATGGTGGCCTTTGATGTGGAGCACTAACAAACATATTCTCACAGCAGAATCACCCAAATGTTTCTGATTTACAGGGAAAAGGAAAATATAGCAGCTTTGCCAAATAACCAATGCTTCTTTGATAGTCTGTGACAACTTTCTAAAATTCGGAGTCTTATTTTATTTCCCTCAGTCAGAAACAAAGCACTATACTCTAGTGGACACCCATGAATAGTGCAGTGATCCAGAGGTGGTACTCTTGCCTCACAGGAGACTGTGGGTTCGATTCTAGGTAGAAGCAGATATTTTTCTCTCTGGGCACAATGAGAATATATCTGCTAAATATAGTTCCACATTGGCAACAGGAAGGGCATCCGGCCAGTAAATACTCAGCTCCGTTAAGTTGCCCAGACTCCACCCAGCAAGGGATTTTGGGGCCATTGAAAGACAATGATGCCTGACCAGGCAAAATGCAAAAAATGCTAAGGAGTTCCTGGAAGCTTGATGTTCAGACCAATCAGCCATCAATAGACTCATAGAGAGAAGCCACATTAAACCATTCAAAAGAGACATTTACATACCCTTCAAAGATGTTTAAAAAGACTCCTGAGAATACGATGGACAACCAAGCAAACAAACAAGTAGATGATTGAATACATTGATCCAGAGTTCTCGCTCGAGACACCAATGTCCCGGCTCAAATTATCCTACTTCGGACACCTTATGCAAAGAACCAGCACTCTGGAGAAAGCTGGGAAAGGTGAAAAAAAGAATGCAGGATGACCAAGGGAAGGTGTGTGTGTCTCAGTTACAGTTGCAATGGATGCGCTGGGAGACTTGAAAGAACAGGTTAGGGATAGGTTGTCTTGGAGAAAATCTATCTATATTTATTGCCAGGCATTGCAAATGACTTGATGGCAGAAAATCAATCAAAAGACACAACTTTTTTAAAAAAACCACTAAGAAAAAGATTACAGAAAATCCCCTCCAGCAGTCCCAGTAGAGATGAGAACTAGGCAAACAATCAGGTATGTTGTTGTTAGTTGCGAAGTTGTGTCTGCCCCATTGCAACCCCATGAACAACATTCTTCCAGGCCTTCCTGTCCTCTACCATCTTCTGGAGTCCATTTAAGCTCACATCAACTGCTTCAGCCCCCTCCTTCTCTGCCATCCCCTTCTTCTTCTATTGCCCTCAATCGTTCCCAGCATTAGGCTCTTTTCCAGCGAGTTCTTCCTTCTCATGAGGTGGCCAAAGTATTTTGAGGTTCATTTCAGGATCTGGCCTTCTTTAGAATCTAAAGAGCAGTGAGGGTGGATCTCCTCTAGGACTGACAGGTTGGATCGCCTTGCCATCCAAGGGACTCACAGAAGTCTTCTCCAGCACCAGAGCTCAAAGGCCTTCATTCTTTGGTGCTCAGCTTTTCTTATAGTCCAACTTTCACAGCCATGTATTGCAACTAGGAAAACCATAGCCTTGACTATATGCATTTTTTGTTAGCAGGGTGATATTTCTGCTTTTTAGTATGCTGTCTAGATTTGCCATAGCTTTCCTTCCCAGGAGCAAGCGTCTTTTAATTTCTTGGCTGCAGTCCCCATCTGCGGTGAACTTGGAGCCCAGGAAAAGAAAATCTGTGACTACCTACCTACAATCAGGTATAAAACAGTACTATAATCAGGGAACCACCAAGGAGGAAAGTATTGGTAGGTCAAGCTATGCATATAAACAGGCAGGAAACTCCTTGTTTACTTCCACTGATAATGTTACTTAGTTGGGTACTGCAATGTTTGCAATCAAATACTCAAGTTCATGAGTCAGCAGTGTGTGGTAGCAGCCAAAAAAGTTAATAAAATCCTTGGTTGTATAAATAGAAGCATAGAATCAAAATCATTAGCACTGCTTTATAAATGTAATACCACACATGGAATACAGCATCCAGTTTTGGTTACCACATTACAAAACAGATGTTGAGACTTTGAAAAAAGGGCAAAGAAGAGCAACAAAGATGTTTAAAGGCCTGGAGACAAAAACATACGAAGAACAGTTGCAGGAAGGCCTGGGTATGGCTAGACTACAGAAAATAATGATCGGGGGGACATGATAGCAGTATTCCAGTATCTGAGGGGCTGCCACAAAGAAGAGAGAGACAACTTATCCTCCAAAGCACTAGAGAAGCAGGACAAGAAACAATGGATGGAAACTAATCCAGGAGAGAAGCAAACCTGGAATTAAGGAGAAACTTCCTAACAGTGAGGACAATTAACCAGTAGAACAGCTGGCCTTTAGAAGTTGTGGGTGCTTCATCATTGGAGGTTTTTAAGAAGAGACTGGACAGTCACTTGCCAGAAATGACACAGGGTCTCCTGGTTGAGCAGGGGGCTGGACTAGAAGACCTCCAAGATCCCTTCCAGCTCTATTCTGACCTTCCAACAGAAGAACTCCATAACAGAATGTAAATGTAAGATCTTGGACATCACCCAGCATAAATCGTCCAGTGCTAGACTACAACATATTGTATCTACAGGGAGTCAACTAGACTCTGTTTAAATAGCTTCTGAGACAGACAGTTCCACTGTTGTATAACTCTTATACTTAGGAAAGTTTTCTGATTGTTCAACCTAAATATACTTTGTTGTAATTTAACCCCTCTGTTTCTTTTCCTGTCTTCTGGAATAACTCTGAACAATTCTGCCCCAAGTTCTACATGACCTCCTTCAGCTACTACAGTATCTCCCCATAGTATCTCCCTCTTCTCCAGGCTAAACATACCCCATGTCTCTAATCATTCCTTGCAATTTTTCCTCCAGGCTCCTTGTCATTTTTTTGATTGACCTCTTGTGAATCTGCTTCACTCTGTCAATGTCCTTCCAGAAATACAGTGCCCAGAACTGGAAACAGTATTCTAAAGTATTTCTAAGAAAAATGGAAGAGAAACGGCTGCTCAATGTCTTTCTCTGTAACGGCTATCCAAAAAAATTTCATATTTTGACAAACAACAACATACACGCGCCCAAAGAACAACACACCACACAGCCAACCACCACACAAAAGCTAACCCTACCATACACAAAAGCGATGTTGGAAATGACAGCCAAAATCCCCAACCCCCTAGGAATAGCAATAGCCCATAAACCCACATCCACACTCTGACAGGAAATTTTCAGAACCAAAGACAAGATACCAAAAGTGTCAGGGTTCCCATGATTGCCCTAATTAAATCATGATCCTCGAACCATGCTTCAAAGGAATCCAAAAGATTTATTAGGAGCAACATGTCCAGCATTAACCTATATGAAGCCAACTCTGAGACACGCAATTTACTATCACCTATGATCCTGTTTTCCCCCACCCCCCCCAGGTGTGTCATAAATCAGATTCTCCAACAAAATACGTTCATGGGCTGGGTGTCATCAATCACGCTCTCCAATGAAGAATGAAGGATTTTTGCAGGCAGAAGATCCAGTAGCCTAGGCTACAATCTCCACAAGATAAGCATAGAATGTGCTCTGGCCTTCATCTGCCGCACTGTTCCCTCAGGCCTTTCTCGCCCTTCTTCTTACGGCAACTCAGAAACAGGCATAGAAATGATTTACAAGTTGACAGAAAGATGAAAGAAACAATGTCATCTACAAAATGAACTGTAACCATTGCAACCAATTCTACGTTGGACAAACATCACTTCATTTAAAGATTGGGATCCACGAACAGCGGTCGGAGTCAAGCCTGGCCCTCCACAAGCAATTCCATCAACAGACACACGGATTTACAACCAGGCTATAAACTCCTCAGAATCCAAATCAACCACACAGCCAACCAGGGACAGCACTGAACTTCAACCAACCCATGCAAGACCCTCTCCACCAGCAGTTCACTTCCCAATGTCCCTAACCTGATGTAACCTCCTTATCACAAGACCCATCACAAGACAACTCACACCTGACCCATCACAAGTCCCTCACTTGACACACCTACACCTGAAGCCCTTATAAACAGAAGAACACTGACATCCCCTCAACTCTGCTGAAGAGGCTACCTAGCCTCAGGGGTGAGCTGCTGGGGGCTCTCAGGGGTTCAGAGGTTCTGTGCAATTCAGAGAACCCCCAAATCCCACTCCTAGATGGGCCCACCCACCCTGCCCTGACCCTCCCTGGAGTCCCCATGCAGCCCATTTTGGATGTGCAGGGTGCACATGGAAGTTCGGGAAGGCTGGAAATGGGCCTGTTTTTGGCTTCCAGAGAGCCTCCGGAGTCTTGGGGAGGCCGTTTTCGCCCTCCTGGAGGCTCGAGGAAGACCTCCAGAGCTTAGGGAGGGCAAAAATCCCCACCTTTGTGGTGCAGGAGGCTGACTAAGCCACACCCACCATGGCCATGCCCACCAAACAACTGGGCAGAGAACCCTTTGCTAAAATTTTTGAAGACCACCCCTGGTAACAAAACATTAGGAAACCAACCCACAATCTTGGAGAACAAACCTTCAACCTCACAGTATTCTAAATGTAGCTGGAGTACAAACTAAAAGTGTTAGATCTGGGAGGATGGTTCAAGAACGGAGGCTCAGATAGCAACAACAGCTCTTTATTAGTGACTTCAGATCTGAGCAAACTATCCCAGCCACAGCAGCCCCTTATATAGGGCTGGCTGCGGCTAGGCAGCCCATGAAGGCGATTTGAGTTTGCCGCTCTTGGCAGGGCCAATCGCGGAAGCCCGTTTACTGGCCAATCGCATCAGTCTATGGCGACCAATCATGATCGGCTATTCGTGGGCCAATCAGAGTTGCAGGCTTTCGAGCCTGCTAGTCCAGAACACCCCTCCCCTCTCAGTTCCGTTTAAGGGGTGGAGTAATATAGTCTCGCAGGTAGGCAGGTCTTCGCACCTGTCTACCTGACTTACGCAATTCCAATTGTCCATGTTCAAATTTGGGTTCAGATGGACTGCTTGCTGGATCTAGCAGGAACGGTGAACCGGTGCCATGGTTAGGGCTCTCTTCTGGTGCTCCGGGGTGATAAAGTCCTCAGCTTCATTGTTACTGCCATGGCTCCCCGGGCTCGCTGAACCTGCCTGGCTGCCATTTCTTGGCGAAGCGTTCGACTGCCCAGGCTCAAATACAGCTGGTGAATGTTGCAAGCTATGGTGTGGTGATTTCGGTGTTAGATCAGAATAAACAGGTGTTGGTTCTAATTCTGGGTTCATGGCTTCCCCTCCCCCCCTGGTGTCAAAGTTAGGGTCAGGGGTGGAAGTTGTGGTTAGTCTGGAGCGTAGCTGGTCAATATGGCATTTCCATGCTCTGCCATCAGTGGTGAGTAGACGGTAGGAGCGGGGACCCGTAAGTTGAGTTACTTGAGCAGGAATCCAGAGGGGATCCCCAGAAATTTTTTTCGCAAATACAAGGTCTCCTACCTTAAAGGCGCGATGCTTGCTGATTGAACCCAGGGGCTTTTCCAGGGTGTAGGCAGGGTGCAAACGGTCTAGAGGCGATCTGAGTTTCCTGGCCATCAGGAGTTCAGCTGGGCTCTTGTTGGTCGTGCTGTTTGGTATGATGTGTTGCAGGAGCAGCATTCTAGTGACTTTGTCATGGATGTTACCTTGTTCCATTTTCTGCAGGGTTTTCTTTGTAAACTGAACCATTCGTTCAGCCCTGCCATTCGCCGCAGAAAGAGCCGGTGATGTGAGTGCATGTCAGATGCCCCGTTCCACTAAATACTGTTCAAAGGCTAAGGCAGTAAATTGGGGCCCATTGTCAGAGACCAGGACATCTGGTAGGCCATGTGTGGCAAAGAGTCTGTTCAGTTTTTTGATGACTGCCTCAGTAGTGGTTGCTTTCATTTTATTGACCTCAAGCCAGTTAGAATACGCATCTACAGTTATTAAGAAAGTGTGGCCTCTAGTAGGTCCCGCAAAGTCAATATGAATGCGAGACCAGGGACCCCTGGGTGTTTCCCATTCTGCTGGTGGAGCTTTTGGTGGGGCTGAGTGGTTTTCCTGGCACCTGTTACAAGAGGCGAGCCAGGTTTCAATTTGTTTGTCCATACCTGGCCACCAGGTGTAACTTCTTGCCAGCGCTTTCATACGCACGATGCCCGGGTGTCCATCGTGTAGCATTTGCAGGACTTTTTTTTGTAACTTAGTTGGTATAACAACTCGGTCTCCCCATAAAATGCACCCTCTTTGTGAAAAAAGTTCTGTTTGTCTGTTTTTAAATGGCTTAAATATTTCCTTAGGGTCATAATCTGGCCATCCCCTCTCCACCCAGCCAAGAACTCGTGCCAAACAAGAGTCTCTTTTGGTTTTGTTAGTGTTTGGGGACAAACCCCCGAGCAAAGTGCACAGCAGCAGTCAAGCCAGGCAGCCAAATGAGAGTGAGGCTGGGCCCAAGAGTATACACACACTTGAGACAGAAACACTGTTTGTGGTTTTAAATAGGTATTTAATTCACACAGTCATTAAGAAGAGTCATTCAGTCCATATGTCAGTATCCAGTATATCTATCCAGTTACCTAGTCTTTTAAACAGTAAATACAATGTCTTTATCTGCTTGTAAAGATTCTTCTTCTGATACCTTTCTCTCAAAGACAATGCTGAATCCACAGCTCACCAAGCAAACAGTCCTTGTGTTCAGTAGAGAGAAGTATCTTGCACAGTAGACATCTCATACAGGAGGAAACAGTAGTAGGCAGACAGCAGATAGACCAGAGACCAGTAACACCAGGAACAGGAGGACCAGGGACTTGAAACCAGGATCAGAAACCAGGAAGTGTTACGTCTCTCTCACTGCCTCTTATTACAGCTTACAACCGCACCCATAATTATGCAATGACATTGCAGTTTGGAGCTTAAAGTTGCAAACGCTTAAACCTAGGTTTTATATATTCATTCACCCAAACCAGTTGGTGTATCCATATACCCAACAGGTTTCAAAGGCGATGTCCTGGGCCGTTAGTGGAGGTGAGGGCATTGTCTCTATTTGCAGTACTGGGAGCGTGGGAGCTGGGTCTTCCTGTGGCTCAGGTAGTGGTGAGTGGCTCAAGGCATCTGCGTGGGAAATAGATTTCCCCGGGCGATACTTTAATTGATAGTCGTAGGCAGCTAGAAATACTGACCATCGTGTCATTCTGGAGGAGAGAATGTGTGGGGTAGGTTTGTCACCTGCCAGAATGCCAAGTAGTGGCTTATGATGTGTGATAATAGAAAATGGTCTCCCATAAACATATTCATGAAACCTTTTAATTGCAGAGACAATAGCAAGGGCTTCCTTATCTAAGTGGCTATAGTTTCTTTCTGTTTTTGATAGAGTTCTTGAAAAAAATGCAATTGGTGCCTCTGAGCCGTTCGGTAGGACGTGGCTCAGGATGGCCCCCACCCCAAATGGTGAGGCATCACAAGTGACAGTCAAGGGGAGTGCCTCGTTATACTGAATTAGTACTGCCTTAGAGGTCAGGAGGTCTTTTACTTGCTGGAAGGCGTGGGAAGGCGTATCCCAGCCACAGCAGCCCCTTATATAGGGCTGGCTGCGGCTAGGCAGCCAATGAAGGCAATTTGAGTTTGCCGCTCTTGGCAGGGCCAATCGCGGCAGCCCGTTTACTGGCCAATTGCATCAGTCTATGGCGACCAATCACGATCGGCTATTCACGGGCCAATCAGAGTTGCAGGCTTTTGAGCCTGCTAGTCCGGAACAAAAAGAGAGAGAGAGAGATTCTTTGGATATAAACGTATACTTTTGTTGATACAGCCTATGATTTCATGAACTGTTGGCCAACGTTCAGCTTGTGGATCATCAAGACATTCAGATCTTCTTTGCATGCTTTGCTACCCACAATGGTTCCTGATATTGTCAGTAAGTGCATGAAAATCTATGAAGATAAGTGTGCATGAGCATGATTTCCTGAATGATTTAGAATGGGCTAGATCAGGAGTGTCAAACTTGATTTCATTGAGGGCTGTATCAGGGTTGTGTTTGACCTTGGGGGGAGGGTGAGTGGGCATGGCCGGGGTGGGCATGGCCAGCTCGACATCCTGCAGTCCTCTGCCAGCGCAAATGGAGTATGCAGCTCTCCTGAGCTCCGTTTCAGCTGCAATGGCCTCCGGCAGCGCTCTGCCAGTAGAAACAGAGCCTAGGAGGGATGCATTTGCACTGACTGAGGCACCACAGGCTGGTCCTTCACTGTTTCCAGGGCAACTCTGCGGGCCAGATCTAACTACTCTGAGGGCTGGATGTGGCCCATGGGTCTTGAAAATTTGACACCCCTGGGTTAGATTCACATTACACACACAGCTATAATTATAGGCTTACAAACCACAAGAAACAAATGAAATTATAGTTGATGTACGTAAAAGTAAACGATAAGCTACCGCTATCTATCCCATTACTGGATGAAGTCGCAGCTTCCTGGAGCAATATATTCATACGAAAAAACTGCCCTCTGCAAAAGGAGGTTGGGAAGTTGTGATAACTGGAATCCAGAGACCCAAATTAATTTGCATCCTGTACAGATCAACAAAACATTTGGAGACTTCACAACATTCTTCACAAGACTCAGCTTATGAACTAAACTGCAAAAAGCCCCTGTGATTCAAGTCTGAAGGTGAAACATTGACAAATCCAAGGCATAGGTGTGCAAAACAGAGATAAGCCTCAATCTACAATACATCAAACACAATAGAAGTGAAGCCAGGGTGCTTTGCGAGAGACAATTCAAGCTGCAATCTCCAAGGAAAAAGAAAAATGTTTAACCTGTAAGGCTGCTTGACCAAATCATTGGGCCTGTTCTGTACAAATGATGCCAGAGGCGAGACTGTTGGGCTGCAGTTTCCGGACAAGCTAAGTAGCAATTAATTCCTTCCAATGTTCACTGTATCTCAAAAAACCTGGAAAACGGTTCATATCTGGCCAATAAAACTGCAGACATGGTATTTTGCGTTGTTTATCTGGGCTAAAGAATGATCCAGTCATTTTTGGGATCAGCCGTAGTTTCCAGTGCTCAGTCAGGTGCGGCCTTGCTGGAGAAAGCTGGCATTTCATTGAAGCTTCATCAAAGTAAGGTTTGGAGCAGGTGACCTGGGTTTCCTCTGTTGGAAGAAATAACTTTCTGGGTTCAATTCCAAGTGGGGAAGAAAGACACTGGAAACATGGAGGCTGTTTGGAAAGATAGTTTAATGGTGGACAGGACCACATGCCTTGAGTGAAGAAAGAAAGAAAAGGGCTGAGATGCTGAGAGACCCTTGGTTTTATAACCCCTTTTGGACCCCACCTTAGTGTTTCCTGTCCTGTGCAAGAAACGTATCCCATTGGTTGTCAGACTCCCAGGGGCGGGGGTCTTAGCAAACTTTGTAGACTTTGTCTGGATCACATGGCTTCACCTGAGTGCTGGCTGATGCAATCTTCCCAGGCCAGGTGGTGAGATGGGCAGAGGCCTTTGTTATGTAGAATACTCTGGCCTAGGCCTTAAGGGCCTACCCATTAACAAAGGTGAGTGGGGGTGAGTTTCTGTCTCTTTGAGTTTCTACTTTTCTTTTTAGGGGAAATATTCTGCCTTTTTAGTATATCCTAAAATATTTTATATTCCTAAGAGAGGGGTGGGTTTTAACTTCCAACACCTCAAAGGAAAGAACTGCCGAATTTCAAGCAAACCGCAAGGAATGTTGAAAATAGTAGCAAAAATTTGTAAATCGATTCACACTTCCAGGATTCATAACAAACCTAGACAGTCAAGTGAGATTGGAAGTGAGTTTTGTTTTAAGGAAAAAGAGAGAGAGAAAAAGTCTTCAGGTAGTTAGCATTTTTCTCCCAAATCTTTCCAATCCCCTCCTGGTATTTTGACAGTGATGTTGCCACATTGTTCTCTTTGTTCCAAAGGTTGAAGAGAGCCAATATTATGAAGAACATCAGTCTTAATTATCAGTCTTACTAATTGCAATAAAATATATGAGCCATGGTGGTGCAGTGGTTAGAGTGTTACAGGCTATTTCTGCTGCCTGCCGCCTGCCTGAAATTTGGCAGTTCAAATCTCACCAGGCTCAAGATTGACTCAGCTTTCCATCCTGGTGGGTAAAATGAGAACCCAGATTGTTGGGGGCAAATAGGACGATTCTGTAAACTGCTTACAGAGGGCTGGAAAGCACTGTGAAGCAATATATAAGTCTAAGTGCTATATCTTTAATTATGTATGGTTCCAGATTCTTCAACATCCTGGTCCTTCTGAATTGTCTCAATTTGTCACTAATTGAACATATGAGAACAAGCCATCCTTTGAACCCATACTAGTGATTGTTCTGTCATCTGAACATTACACGTGTCATGAATAGAAAACAATAACAGGGTTTTATTAAACCAGCTTTAGAATTATTTCATGTGATGTGAATCCATCCTCTTTGCTCCCTGCTGGTAAAAAAATCTTCGCATTTTGCTATCTTGCCTAGGTTCCCTGATTTTTTGCTCTCCTGATCTCAATATCCAATATTACATCATGTTTGCCATCTGCTGATTCCTTTTCCTAATTGTTTATCATCCTTGTATTTATAACTTGCTAGCTTTATAGCTTCAAATTAGAGAGTGGGTTTGCCAGTCTGCAATCCAACATGCTGCAATTCATTTTTTAACAGCAGGCATCAAATATCTTTTCTCCAGTTTCTTAGAAATATAATTTCAAAAAAACAAAAACCAGAGACTGTTTTGATATTGAATGTGATATTCAATATGGGGACCCTAGTCATGGAAGAGAATTTCTTCTCAGTCTTGAGGGTGTTGGTTGCATTTATATCCGTTAGTATGACAAGATTGATGAGGGAGTCCCCTCATACTTTTTTAAAGGGTTTAAAAAACAGGGGGGGGGGAATAATCTAGGAAACTTTAAATGACTTCACTAGATTAAATAAATTGCACTTTCTTGCATGATTAATTTTTCTTTTTCCACAGAGAGAGAGAGTTAATTTATCCCCATCTGCTTATAAAAAGGGTCAAATTCTAATTAAAACAGTGGTGCTACTTATTTAGGTCTTTATTATGAATATATTGTTGAAGTTTTTAATGATTGTTAACAAGCCACACTAGAAGAGTAATTTTTCTGCTCGCTGAATCCACCTGCTCTGTCCCTTCTTTTCCCCCTCCTCTCTTCACTCCTGATTGCTCTGATTTGAAAATTACGTATCATGGGCAAAAGACATTTTCCTCCTTTGTGCTGGATGAGATTATTAACATGAGTTAATAATCCTTTCACTTTGGCTGGGAATTCTGCTTAATGACTTCCAGTCATGCACTAAAAAAAAACTGGCTGGAGGACTTAAAATTGAAGGGTTTGTTTGGCCCAAATCTGCTGATGGCCCATAATCCTGGAATCCTGGAGAGGGAGAAAAAGAAACATTAAATGGCAAAATGGCAAAAGGAACAAGACAGGGGAAAAAGAACAAGAGCATCAAAAGCATCTTGAAAATGTCAGCAGGTGTTAAGATGCACACCTGGGGTGGACAGAACTCAGAGAAAGGTCCAGGCTGCATTTGGCTCTGTTGATTCCCATTCTGTCTCACAAAAACAGATATTCTTCTGAAATTCTTTCAGAGAAGAGAGAATTTAAGGGAGCTCTTTCTGGGTGGAAAGTGGTGGTGGCTTATGGATGGAAACTGATCAAGGAAAGATTCACCCTGGAAACGAGGAATTTTCTGATAGGGAGAACCATCAAGCCATGGAACAGAAGTTGCCTTCAGAGGTTGTGCGAGCTTCATCACTGGAGGCTTTCAAAAAGAGACTTGACTGTCATCTGTCAGAAATGATGTAGAGTCTCCTGCCTGGGTGGGAGGTTGGACTAGATGGCCTCCAAGGTCCGTTCCAACTCTGTTAATGTGAATCAAAGATTATCAAAGGTCTGGAGACTAAAACATTTGAAGAACAGTTGCAGGAACTGGGTCTGGCTAGCCTAGGGAAGAGAAGGACTGGGGAGACGGGATAGCAGTCTTCCAGTATTTGAGGGGCTGCCACAGAGAGGAGAAAGAAGCAAGCTATTTTCCAAAGCACCCAAAGGCCAGACAAGGAACAATGGATGGAAACTAAACAAGGAGACATTCAACCTGGAAATAAGGAGAAATTTCCTGACAGTGAGAGCAATCAACCCATGGAACAGATGTTGCCTTCAGAAGTTGTGGGAGCTTCATCAGTGGAGGCTTTTAAGAAGAGACTGGACTGCCACCTATCAGAAATGGTATAGGGTCTCCTGCTTGAGTGGGGGGGGGTGGACTAGATGACCTATAAGGTCCCTTCCAACTGTTAATATCTTTACAAGAGGGAGGTTGAACCTTGTGCAAATGTACTTCCGTTTGGTGGCTCTCCAGTTAACAACCTCCTTGGCTAGTCCTCAGCCCCAAGGACAAACATGAAGGGGAACCCCCCCCCCCCCGGGCCATTTCTAATAATGGTACCCCTTTGCTGTTAGAGGAGAGAGACACTCTTGAAAAATGATCAAAATGTGATGCAGTATATAAAAAGGGCAGAACTTTTATTGGGTAGTTGTAGTTGCTGCCTTGGCATTTTTGATCCCTTGGGGAGGCCTCTAATATCAAGATATAATGTCCACTGTTATATCACCAACAATAAAGCAGGCTAAAATATTTTCCATCCAGCACTTTGTCACAACTTCTGCTGAGATCACACTTCGTTTTTTTTCCCAACCTAAGTGGGGAATGGCGTTTGGAAAGAGTTGAACTTCAAAGCAAAGAGAGTGTGAAAATCCCAGTGTTTGCTCTGCTCCACAGTTTTCCTGTCTTTCATTATCGTCCTCTTTTAAGGTAAAGATAAAGGTTCCCCTGGCACGTACATGCTAGTCATTTCTGACTCTAGGGGGCAGTGCTCATCTCCATTACAAAGCCGAAGAGCCAGCACTGCCCAAAGACGTCTCCGTGGTCATTTGGCTGACATGACTAACTGCTGAAGGCACACGGAATGGGTCCCAAAGGAGTCCCTATTTTTCTACTTGTATTTTTTACATGCTTTTGAACTGCTAGGTTGGCAGAAGCTGGGACAAGTAATGGAAGCTCACTCTGTTATGCAGTGCTAGGGATTCGAACTGCCGAACTGCCAACTTTTCTGATCGACAAGTTCAGCGTCTTAGCCACGGAGCCACCGCGTCCCTTTTAATGACCCCATCATTCCTTATGGGGTGGAGACTGGGCAACTGAATGGAACTGAGTACTGGCTGGATGCCCTTCCTGTCACCGATGCAGAGTTTTTTCCAGCAGATATATTCTTATTGTGCCCAGAGAGAGAAATATCTGCCTCTACCTAGGATTGAACTCCCAGCCTCCTGACTGTGAGGTGAGAGCTCCACCTCAAGGCCACTGCACCACTCATCTTCCTGCCTTTCATGTGAGTGGGTAAAACCCATCAGTTGCTTTCTCTTGGTCCCTGTCTCTCCTAGAAGAGAAGCGCCCAGGAGATGAGCTGCAAAAAGTTGGCAAGGTGGCAAGTTGGACTGCGGCGATTCCCTTAACAGTGGCAAGAAAGGCCGTAAAATGGGGCAAAGTTCACTTCACAAATGTCTGACTTCACAAAAGGAATTTTGGGCTCAATTGTGGTCGTAAGCCGAGGACGACCTGCATTTATGCATTCTCTTAATACCATCATGGTGAAGCTATGGCACGTGTGCCACAGGTGGCATGCAGAGCCATTTGTGCCGGCACGCAAGCTGCAGGCAAACTTACCTCACTGGGCATGTGCATGCCTCACAGCTGATTTTTGGCTGGTTTGAGGCCTTTTTCAGCCTCCCAGAGGCTTGAGGAAGGCTTCTGCAGGCTTTGCAGGCCGAAAACTAGCCCCATTTCATCACTTCCTGTTTTTCCAAAAATACAGGAAGTGACAAAATGGGTCTAGTTTTCAGCCTGCAAAGCCTGCAGAAGCCTTCCTCAAGCCGAAGGGTGAAAAGGACCTCAAACTGGCTGAAAATCAGCTGTGAGGCACAGTGCAGGTAAGGGGGTGGGTGGGTGGGGATTACATGTGCATGCATAGGGGGCATGGGGGGAAGCGAATTGCCTTCGGGGTGCTGGCACATGAGTGTGAGCTTGCAAGCATGCACACAATTTTTGGCACAGGAGCCCAAAAAGGTTAGCCACCACTGTCTTAGTGCATCCCTCCCACCTCCCCAGTTCTTCTCATCTCACCCTGGAAGGGACAAGGAGAATGGAGTGGATGCAGGACTGAGATTCTCTGAGGTTTTGGTGGCACAGCAAAGATCCTTCACAAAGATTTTGTCTATTTTAAGAAGTGGGTTGGACTGGAGCTGCAGAGAAGCCCTGCTTAATGTTGGGCTCCGCCGATAAAAATCTGGGTCTTTTATTGTCGGCTCTGATTCAGCAGGACAAAAGAGAGCCCAAAGGAGAGTCTCCTTTGAAGAAAGACAGGGTTTTTGGTTAAATGCCATCATGTGGGGCGTGTTATTCTGGCACTTCCCTGGTGATGGGATGGTGTTCTTATTTTCCATCAGAGCCCACTTTCCAGAAATCTGCATCCTGCGTGGCTCCCATATTTTCCTGGAAAGGGAGACCCCAGAACCGAATTTCTCATTTACTTTATGGAAAGGGAGGGAGGGAGTGGTGCAAACTAGCTGAATCCCACCACTGCCCTCTGCTTACTTCCCTCCATGTAGAGGCAGTACAATTAAGGACTACTTGTTGAGTAGGGTTTGTCAGCCAGTCATCAGAGAAAAGACAAAGTCACCACAAATTGGTCTTCAAAGACAGCAACCCAGACTTTCATCTATTTCAACAGTTTATAAAACCATCCATCACACCACAGTGACACTGGGTGTGGGGCGCACACAGGATTGAAACCAGAAAACTAGAATCTTATTTTTTTGGAGGTGGGGGGAGAAAATCCTTAATTATGGGGCAGGGGAAAGATCCTGAAGTGTTCCTAACTTAACAACTGCAATGATTCACTTAAAAATGGTGCAAGAAAGGTTGTAAAATGGGACAAAACTCACTGAACAAATGTGTGATGATACAGAGTGTAACACAAATGTAACAAAATCCAAAACTTAAATAAATGTCCTTTAATGCTACCAACTTGGCCCTACTGTTCAATAATTCTCTGTTGGAGATAAAATGTATTCACAAATAGTCTTCAAAAGAAAGCAATACACTCTGAACTTAATGAGCAGATAAAAAAAATAAAATAAAGAAATAAAATAAAGAAATAAAAAACCAAACAAACTACAATGATGAAATTTCCACAATGGACCAGGATAAGTAATCACCAACTTCAAGGAGATAACAAGGCACAGTCTGTTGGAAGACCGCCAACCAAGATAACTTCAGCCCAAAATAAAACATGCTTTACTTCTGGCAATGCTGTTTTGTAATCATCTCTCTTATATACTAGTCTCCCCAGCTGCAATCAATGAAAGGGATCATGGCCGCTTCCTCTCTCATAAGCCAAGTTGTTTCCTTCTCCGTTTCTCCCTGTGTGTCTCAGGATGCAGAGAGGATGGGCCTGGTTCTTCCTCTGACTGCCCAGTCAGCCTCTGCCCTTCCCCAGCCTCCTCCACAACCTCTGGAGCCACGCCTCCACTCCCTGTCAGCTGTTCCTCCTCTCCCTCAGAGTCCAACTCTACCAAGGGCATGACAAAATGTTTCACTTGACGACATAAGTTTTGAACTCAATTGTGGCTCTAAGCCAAGGATTATCTGTGTGGTGAGTTTCACAGCTTAACTCTGTTGTGTCAAAATGCACCGCCTTGTCAAACCTGAATTTCCCATCCCTCTTCATCTCTTAGATAACTCACACCCTCCTCAATTCTTTTTCCTATGCATCTCATAATTCCCAAACTTTTTATTACATGCCTCCTTTGTCTTCTTTGTCTATTTGCACATCACAATTGTACACTGTTGGACCGCTCTGTGGTTTGCTCTGTTTACTAAAGGTGATACACTTGCTAAAATTGCCCATTACAAAATGGTGCTTTGTGTGCAAAAAAAAAAATATCCCCCCCCCAAAAACAACACAACACAAAGCAAAGAATACCTTTGCCTTGTTCTTTTCAATGCATTTGTTGATTTGTTAATTTATTGCTTCTGATGCTGCCTGGTAGAAAGCCTTCAGTGATATGCAAATTAGATTTTATTCATTAGCTGATCTCCCCACTTCTCATGAAGTTGCAAGGGAAGATTTGCAAAAAAATAAAATAAAATCAAAAGAAAGTGTGAGAAGGGCAGGAAAGGTGTGGGAACATTCTCACTTTCCACCTCCTCCCTTAATTTATTGATAAGTCATGAAACTGAACATTTCAACAGTTGAAAATGTGTTTGCACAGTAACCTGGCATGCTAGTACATTAAATGGTAAGTGGAAAAAAGAGGAAAAAGCCCCCTCCTTTAGAAAGGAATGGAGAGAAGGAGATAAATTTCAAAGGCTGGTGATGAAGTTAGAGAATCTTCAGTTCTCTAAGTGTTATTGAATACCTTCCCCCTCCCATGGACAGCTTTTATCCTTTTGCCATTTTTTGCAGGCTGATGGCAAGTTTCCTGCAGGTTCCCTGAGCTTCTTTGAAGTTTCCTGAATGAGCCAGCACGAGGATGGGCTAAGCCTTAGTAAGACCACACCTAGAATACTGCATCCAGTTTTGGTCACCACACTATAAAAAAGATGTTGAGACTCTGGAAAGTGTGCAGAGAAGAGCAACAAGGATGATGAGGGGACTGGAAGCTAAAATGTACAATGGATAGTTGCAGGAACTGGGCCTGGCTAGTCTAGTGAAGAGAAGGACCAGCGGAGACATGAGAGCAGCCTTCCAGTATTTGAGGGGCTGCCACAGAGAGGAGAAAGAAGTCAAGCTATTTTCCAAGGCACCTGAAGGCCAGACAAGGAAATTGACCAAGGAGAGATTCAACCTGGAAATAAGGATAAACTTTCTGACAGTGTGAGCAATCAACCCATGGAACAGAAGTTGCCTTTGGAAGTTGTGGGAGCTTCATCACTGGAGGCTTTGATTGGACTGTCATCTGTCAGAAATGGTGTAGGTTCTCCTGCTTGGGTGGAGGAGGGGTTGGACTAGATGACCTACAACGTTCCTTCCAACTCTGTTAATCTGTCTGATCTTCCATGATGTTCAGATTCTTCTCAAAAGTGCAAAACCAAGTGCAGAACCTTACATTTCTCACAGTTGGATGACATCTTGTTGGGTAGGGCCCGGTGTTCAAGTCTACCAAGATCTTTGGAATCCGGGGCCTACATACTGGGGTGCTAGTTTGTGTCATCCACAGATTTTATGAACTTCCCCTCTATTCTTTATCTAGTTATTTATGAAGATGTTGAAGAGTTCTGGGTCCAGCGTGGCAGCCAGAATGGAATGCCTTCTTCTTTTGTGGACCCAGACCCATTAAGACCACATCTTCTAGATTCCAGTCCCAGCATCTTGCTGGTAGAAAGCCCTTCCCAGGAGCACCTTCATTATTTTCTTGCCTTATTCTATCATCTCTTGTAACTCTTTGAAGTGAGAGCCTCATCGATAGTGTTTGTTTCTTGAAAAATACCTTGTGCTGCTTTTGCAAAGTCTGTTTTGCTTCCCATTTCTTCTGTTGTTATTCTCCCCTGTAAGCAGCTGAAAGAATATCAATTGGCTGCTGACAGGTGAAGTGTTTTTTTAAGAAATAAATATGGAGAGAAGCTCCTGGGACTCCAGCAAGATAGATTAGCTCCATCTGAGAGTTGAAGAAGTCGGTGTCTTGCGAATGCAATGATTTTTTTTTTTTAGGCTGCATTTGAAGGACTGGAAGAGAAAGAAGGCTTCAGAGTAGAATAGAATAGAATAGAATAGAATAGAATAGAATAGAATAGAATAGAATAGAAT
>NW_020769398.1:3020402-3033179 GCF_900518735.1 Pseudonaja textilis | reverse complement strand
TCCTTCCTTCCTTCCTTCCTTCCTTCCTTCCTTCCTTCCTTCCTTCCATCTATCCATCCATCCATCCATCCATGATACATAGTACTTAGAATTCAGTATTGCAGGCTAACTCTGCCAACTGCCAGCAGTTTGATTCTCACTGGCTCAAGTTTTACTCAGCCTTCCATCACTTCTGAAGGCAGTAAAATGAGGACACAGATTGTTGGGGACAAGAGGTTGACTCTATAAATCGCTTAGAGAGGGCTGTAAAAAGCACTGTGAAGTGGTATATAAGTCTAGATGCTGTTGCTATTCCTATTAATGGTAGCCACCGAGCTTTTTGCCCATTAAGCTGTGCTTAATTATATTAAAATATGAATATGGTTTGCTTATGTGTGACCTGTTTAATATATGAGTGAAGACTTAATATATACCCAATTATTTAAAGAATGCAGTTAATGTTTCCTTAAACAGAGAATGAGATCAAGAATGAATGCAATCTCTCTCTCTCTCTCTCTCTCTCTCTCTCTCTCCCCCTCTCCCCCCTCCCTCTTTCTGTGTTTGTGTGTGATTTGTTGAGAGTCTCAGGTGCTGTTTGGCACAAAGAATACAAAATCTTGGAATTGCATGGCAGATACCACGTTTTTACTTTTCAGTATAAGGTCACTGAAAAATGTACAAATGTGAGGAAATGCGTTGTACATTTGTTCAATTAGAAAAAGTGTATGGCAGAATGATTAAGCTTGGTTGGTTTCTCAGTGTGATAAGGCAGCAGTTTATTTTCATCATACAATAAAGAAGGCTGGGAATTAATAGAGTACTTATTGTTCATCATTGCACACAGAATAAGACAAGATTATTGTTGTAGAGCGGCGGAAGGAACGAGGCTAAACCAGAGTGAAACGTAAGAAGGCTTTATTGCAGTGAATAAAGGGTTGCCACGTCTGCCTTCTCGCTAGGCAGGCTAGCTGGCGGCAACAGGGCTGGCACTGCTTGACAGCCGCCTTTTATAGCCGGCTGTCAAACGGTGCCAGCCAATGGGAGCGGCTGGTGCTCCCGCTCAAACAGCGGACCTGGTTGGGGACTCCAACCAGTCCCAAAGACATAACACTCCTTTCCCCCAGCTGGGAGCATGCGTAGTCCTTCAGGTAAGTTGGTTGTCTGCGCTGGCGGCAAGAACGTCGCAACCCGGGCAAGCCGCTGGCTGGCGTCAAGTCCCTGCCCCCAGGAATCGTCTCGGAGGTTGTTGGGGAGTGGGCTCGGTCAGGTGTGGTGCTCTGTGGATCAGGTAAGTCCCCATGTTCGGACTGACCTTGGTGAGTCACTTGGTCCGGCCAGCAGACAGGTTCGCTTGGCTGTTGGTTCGGTGTCCCTTGTTGGTAGCTCGGGCCCTCCAGCAAACTCTCCTGGTCGATGGGGTAGATCGGGTCCTGCAGGGAGCTTCCGTCTGGGTAAGCTGGTACCGGCAGGGAGTCCTCGGTGCTAGGAGGTTGGGCTGGGTTGGTATCAGTTGTGCTTCTCCATCGCCTTCTGAGCTGGTCCACGTGTCTACGCCACAGGCGTCCATCTTCTAGGAGGACCCTGTAGGATCTAGGACCTGTGACTGACACAACTTGACCTGGTACCCACAGAGGATCCCCAGCATAATTCCTGGCGTACACCAGGTCATGCAAGGCAAAGTCCCTGACCAAACTGTCAGATCCCAAAGGGGTGTCTGGGCAGTAGTGGGGGTGCAACCTGTCCAGGGTGGTCCTAAGGCGTCTCCCCATCAAGAGCTCGGCAGGGGATTTGTTTGTAGGGGTGCATGGCGTCGTATGTTGGCTCAGGAGGTAACGTGACAGTTTGGAATGCCAGTTTTCCTGGCCAAACCTGGCAAGTGCCTCTTTTGCTGACCTGACTGCCCTCTCAGCCATCCCGTTGCTAGCGGGGTGAAAGGGGGCTATAAGGATGTGTCTGATGCCCAAGTTGGCAACGTACATGCTAAACTCACATGACGTGAACTGGGGGCCATTGTCAGACACCAGCGTGTCAGGGAGCCCATGGGTAACGAAGAAGCGGGTCAGAGCCTTAACAATTGCTTGAGTGGTTGTCGAGGGTAGTAGGGCCAAGTCTATCCATTTGGAATAAGAGTCTACTACAACCAAGAAGGTCCTGCCATGTACTGGTCCAGCCAGGTCGATGTGCAGGTGAGACCAAGGACCACTAGCACTCTCCCACTTGGTAGGCGTAGCTGCTGGTGGGGCAGCCCTGGTTTCTTGGCAAGGTTGGCATGAGCTTACCCAGTTGGAGATTTGGGCATCCATGCCGGGCCACCAAACGTAGCTGTGGGCCAGAGCCTTCATCCTTACGATGCCCGGGTGGCCCTCGTGAAGTACCTTCAGGATGGGTACACGAAGAGTGGCTGGGATGACTACCCTTGTCCCCCACAACAGACATCCTTGTAGTTTCGATAATTCCTGCTTACGGGTTTTGAAAGGAGCAAAGTCAGCAGTGTATTGTGTTTCCGGCCACCCCCTTCCCACCCAGTCCATAACTTGGGCAATTATTCTGTCTTTTTTTGAGTGCGCAGCAATGTCCTCGGCTGTAACCGGCAATTTAAGTTCATTAACTTCAAAAATGGCATGAACAGGTGCTGGGTCTTCGACTGGGACTGGTAGGGGGCAGCGACTAAGGGCATCGGCGTGACTCAAGTTTTTTCCAGGGCGATGCACCAACTTGAATGAATAAGCGGCCAGGAACAAAGTCCACCTGGTCATTCTAGGTGATAGTACCTGCGGGGTTTGCTTATCCCCTGATAACAGCCCTAGGAGTAGTTTATGGTCAGTTATAAGTTCAAAATGGTGCCCAAACAAAAATTCAAGAAACTTTTTTACTGCAGCTACTGCAGCCAAGGCCTCCTTATCTATTTGGCTGTAGTTCCTTTCTGCAGTAGAGAAGGTCCTAGAGAAGAAAGCAATTGGCGCCTCGGAACCGTTGGGCAGCCTGTGACTCAGAACAGCCCCAATTCCAAAAGGGGATGCATCAGCAGCTAGGACCAGGGGAAGTCGTTGATCAAATTGGATTAAGACTGCATCAGACGTGAGTAAGGATTTGACTGACTTGAAGGCAAGGGCTTCTTTGGGTCCCCAATGCCAGGGGGCTTCTTTGTCTAACAGTCTGTGTAAGGGTTCAGCGATAGATGCTTTGTGTGGGAGAAATGAGGCGTAAAAGTTTAGTAGCCCCAGAAAGGCTTGGAGCTCCGTCTTGTTAGTTGGTGTAGGTGCCTCATGGATAGCCTTTACTTTGGATTCGACTGGGTGAATGCCAGAGGCATCTATCCTATATCCCAGAAAGTCCACTTGCCTAGTGGCGATGGCGCACTTCTCCCTTTTAAGTTTGAGGCCATGCTGCCTAAACTTCTCTAGGACTGCTCTGACCCTTTGTATGAGCTGAGGTCTGTCAACTGCTGAGACTAAGATGTCATCGAAATAAGGGACGACCCCAGGGAGACCTTGGAGGATCCTTTCCATGAGTGATTGGAATATGCCCGGGGCTACACTTATGCCGAATTGGAGGCGTTTGCACTTGAATGCCCCTCTATGTGTGACTATGGTTTGTAATTCAGCTGTCTGATCATCAACAGGGAACTGTTGGTATGCCTGGGACATGTCTAGTTTGGCAAAAATGGTGCCGGGTTCGAAGGTGTGTAACAGGTGTTGAATAACAGGAACAGGGTAGGCACTGACCTGCAGATAATGGTTGAGGGTGGTTTTATAGTCTGCGCAGATTCTTAAACTGCCATCTTTCTTGAGTGGGGTGACTATGGGGGTCTCCCATTTGGCAAAGTCAGTTGGTTCTAACACCCCTTGCTTTAGTAACTTATCTAATTCTAAATCTAACTTGGGACGGATGGCGAAAGGCACTCTGCGTGGCTTAAGGCGAAGAGGACTTGCCTGGGGGTCCACAGAGAAGGAGATGGGGGTGCCAGAATAACAGCCCAGCTCGCTGCTAAAAACATCAGAGTAATCTGAGAATAGAGCGTCTACGTCAGAAGTTGAGACAGCATGGATCCCAGTTATACTAAGGCCGAGGGAGGGGAACCAATCTAGCCCCAACAGACTGGGGAGGGCACCATTAACAACCACCAAAGGCAAATGGCCTTTAAAGGCTTGGAAATGAACTAAAAACTTGCCTTTCCCGAGGACAGGGATGTTCTTGCCTTGGTAGTCCCGCAGTGTCAGGTGGCATCTCTGCAGCTTCTTCTTCGGAAATCTGGGGTGAATCTTATTTAGGGTTTCCCAGGAGATGATTGAAAGTGCAGATCCTGTGTCTACCTCCATCCTGCAGGGCTTACCTTCTAAAGAAACAGAAATACTGATTTTATTAGGAGTTTGGGAAGTTTGGTTAGCGTGGTAGCAGGTATAGCAGTCCTCCACTTGCCTTTGGAGATTAGTAGGTGGTGGAGATCTTTGAGGAAAGGTTCGCCCTGCTTGGCAGATTCTAGCGAGGTGGCCTTTCTTTTGACAATTCAGGCAGATGGCGTTCTTAAACCTGCAGGATGCCCTAGAGTGGGAGCCCCCGCAAGCTAGGCAAATGGAAGGTTGCTTGGGGGCGAAGTTGTTTCTCTGCCCTGCTCCTACCTGTGAAGGCTTTTGTTGCTTAAGGGGGTTAATGTCTGTTGAGTCAATGGGGTCTTCTTCAAGGGAAACTTCCCCTGAATGAATAGTGGAACTGCTGGGTTTTAAAGGAGTTCCTTGAATTTCAGCTGCTGATTGGGCAGAGAGCTCTGCAGCTTGGGCTTCCTCCACGGCTAGAGCTAGGTTTAAGTCCTTTTTTGCTAGCAAACGTCTTTGCAGCCTAAGGTCTCTAACCCCACAGACGATCTGGTCTAATAACATGTCTTCTAGGTAGTCTCTGAAACCACACTGTAAGGCAGCTGTCCTCAGAGCTGCCATATACTCATTAATTGACTCTCCCTCAGCCTGCTTTCTAGTTCTGAAAGCATATCTCCTGGCTATCTGGGATGGTTTAGGTGAGTAGTGGTTGGAGAGAATCTCTTGGAGTTCATCCCAGGGTATGCTCCTGATAGCGCGAGGGGCGACTAGTGCTGTAGCGGTGTCAAAAACCGCAGCCCCACAGTAGCTGAGGAAGTAGGATTTTTTCCTGTGCTCAGCAGCATCTGCTAAACCGATTGCATCGAGGAAGTAGCTGAAACGGTTCTTGTATGAGTCCCACGTTTCCTCGGTTGGCTTGAATGGTGGGAATGTCGGGTTGGCATTCATTTTGGAAGTGGCAGGCTCGTCTCCTTCAGTCTTGATTCAAAATTCGCGCTCTTAGAAGAGCGCTTGCGGCTGCGCTATCAGGCGGTGTCAGTCTCTCCGGCTACGGAGGTTTTTTGAATTTCGCGCGCTTTGTGCGCGCCGGCGGCTGCGGCTTCAGCGCCCGAGACTTCGCTCTAGTGACTACAGCTCAAAACCTTCAAAGGCTTTTTTTAATTTCGCGCTCTTTGTGAGCATCGGCGGCTTCAGCGCCCGTGGCTCGCTCTTTGTGGCTTCAGCTCTTCGGAATCACACTACTGGTAGCCTCTGATCACATCACATCCTCGTCGCCAGTGTTGTAGAGCGGTGGAAGGAACGAGGCTAAACCAGAGTGAAACGTAAGAAGGCTTTATTGCAGTGAATAAAGGGTTGCCGCGTCTGCCTTCTCGCTAGGCAGGCTAGCTGGCGGCAACAGGGCTGGCACTGCTCGACAGCCGCCTTTTATAGCCGGCTGTCAAACAGTGCCAGCCAATGGGAGCGGCTGGTGCTCCCGCTCAAACAGCGGACCTGGTTGGGGACTCCAACCAGTCCCAAAGACATAACAATTATTGATGTGTCTTTAATTCCTCGGTGCATAAATACAACTGGAGCAATGGACCTATCTATCTGGAAAGATTGTGGGGTCTCCATGTCGGAAGGTTTTGAAGAAGAGTCACAAGGATGCTTTAATGGATTTTTCTGCATATTGTAGAGAGTTGGACTAGATCGGTGGTTCCCAAACTTTTTAAGTCCACTGTCCCCTTGGTGCTACAAATTCATCCTTGGTGCCCCCCGCCCAGAGGTGGGATTCAAATTTGTGTGGGCGTGGCCTAATTTGAGGGCGTGGCTTACTGGTCATGTGACTGGGTGGCCGTGGTCAGGTGACTGGCAAACCAAATACAAGTGGTCCTCACTTAATGGCTGGTTGTTTAGCAAGTGTTCTAATTTATGACTGCCCCCCCCCCAGAGCTACTTGACCTGTTTTGGAGTTTTGACAGCTTTAGATCAGGGGTCTAAATCCCCCCCTTGCCTGTGTGTGTGAGAGAGAGAGGGAGAGAGAGAGGTTGGATCAGATTTCTCTCTCTCTCTCTTCCACCAACGCCAGAAAGCCACCGTCAGTCAAAATTCACATTAGTGGTCTCCGGGATTTAAAATTATGAGTTTGGTGGTCCCTGAGGTCCAAAAGTTTGGTGACCCCGATCTAAAGGGGTGAGCCTGAGAGAGAAAGAGAGAGAGAAAAGAAAGAGAGTTTTTTGTCAGTGGGGTGAATTCCCTTTTTGTCAAGGAGGTATCCGAGGAATTCAACCCTTTCGGTACATAATTTTTTTACTTTGAGGCTGGAGTCTTTAAATTTTTGAAGGACTGCTCTGAGTTGTTTTTCCAATTGTTTCTTATTGGGGGCTGCTACTAAAACGTCGTCAAAATAGGGCACGACTCCTTTAATTCCATGCAGCAGTCTTTCCATTAGGCTCTGGAAAACCCCCGGTGCGACGCTGACTCCAAATTGGAGTCGGTTGCATTTAAATGCCCCTCGATGTGTCACGATAGTTTGAGCCTCGGCGGTTTCAGCATCAACCGGCAGTTGTTGATAGGCTTGTGCCAGGTCGAGCTTTGCAAAGATTCTGCTACCCCACAGCGAGTGTAGGAGATGCTGGACTACTGGCACGGGGTAGGCACTCTGCTGCAAAGCATGGTTGAGGATGGCCTTGTAGTCTCCACAAATTCTCAGGGAGCCATCTGGTTTGATGGGGGTGACAATTGGTGTTTCCCATTGTGCATGGTCGATGGGTTCTAATACGCCTTGCGCTATGAGCTTATTTAATTGCTCATCTATTTTCGGCTTGAGTGCAAATGGCACTCGGCGCGGTTTGAGGCAGATGGGAGCGATGTCAGGGCTAATATTAAAGGAGATTGGGGACCCCTTGTACTTGCCTAAGGTGTCATCAAAGACCTCTTGGAAGTCTCGTAAGAGTGTCGCTTCCCAGTCTTCGTCATCTGTGGTTGATGCCTGCCATCTCGATCCCCAGGGGTGTGAACCATTGCAAACTGAGTAGGCTGGGGCGGTCCTTATCAATGATTATGAGTGGTAGGATGCTGGTATGGTTTTTAAAAGAAATCTTGAAGTGTCCTGTACCAGCGACTGGGATGCGGTTCCCTTGATAGTCTCTTAAAATCAGTTTCTGGTCATTTAGTTCTTCGCGGCATATGGTGGGTATCAGGTGTTTTATGGTCCGCCAAGATACCATAGAGAGGTAGGAGCCAGAGTCTACTTCTATGGTGCATGGATGGTTCTCGATGGCGACCTCAACACGTATCTTCCATGCGTCTATTGGTGAAGCGTGGCCAATGATGACTGTTTGGTGTGTTTCTTCCCTTCTTGGTGCATCTATGAACTTCTTAGTTCGGCTGTCCGGACTCCATCTGCTGTCAGTCGGGCAGTCCCGGTTTTTGGTGGGGGTGCCATCTAGTCTTCTCGGGCTGTTTCCTTGACTCCGGGGGCTGAAATCTCTTTTGTTGCGGCATACTTTGGTGATATGCCCTCGTTTCTTGCAAAAATGGCAAACAGCGTCCAGGAATTTGCATTTGGAACATGGGTGATTTCCTCCGCAGCCGGCACACTGGTATCTCGACTTACGACCGCGCTGGTCTTGCCATTCGCGATCTGACTGAAGTCTGTGAATTTCTTCCTCTTCGCTATCAGAAGGGGATTCGATGTTGCCATGGTGGGTGGAGGCTGCGAGTTTTTCTGTTGCGGTGGTCATCTCACTGGTTGAATGGCAGTCAGTTCCGTTTGAACACTGCATTCTCACCGCTGACTTATGGGTGGCTTCGGCTGCGGTGGCTTCAGCTATGGTGTCGGTGAGGGAGATGTCCCCTTTTGCCATTACTCTGCTTTGAAGCATCAGGTCTTTCAGGCCAAGGACGACCCGGTCATGCATGGCCTCGTCCAGGTTAGCGAACCCGCACAGACCCCCTAGGTCCCTCAGGTTGGCTACAAACTCACTGATGCTCTCACCCTCGTGCTGGTCTCGCTGATAGAAATCGTGCCTTCGGATGAGCGTTGGCACGGCTGGAGCGTAGTGGTTCTGGAGGATGGGAGCTAGGGTGTCCCAATCCATCGTCTTGACATCTGCGGGCTTCGCTAGTGCCTTGGCCATTTTAAAGACAGCGGGCCCGCAATGTGTTAAGAAGACTGCTTGCTTCTTGGTGCCAGTAGCATCTTTTAAGTTATTGGATTCCAAAAACATTTGGAAGCGATCAATGTAGGACTCCCAGTCCTCACTGGCTGGGTTGAATGGTGCGGGCGGAGCGGCGCTGCTGGCCATTTTGTTGGTCATCTTAGCGCTGTCTGCCACGTGCTAATCAACCTTGTTGTCTCAGAATCCCATCCTCATCGCCAGTGTTAAGTATGGTCGGTGGGTCCCATTGAGACACGAGGCTCAAGTAGTGAACAAGGAGGCAGATTCTGAGATGAAAACGCCTAGCCGCGGCAGCCCTTTATATAGAGCTGGCTGCGGCTAGGCAGCCTATGACAGTCTTTTAAGCTTGCTGTGCTTGGTTTCACCCAATCACGGCAAGCCCTGTACGAACCAATCAGGGATGCTTATATCGTCCAATCCTAGCCCGGGTCTTCTGGACCAATGGGAATGCAGGTCTACGAGCCTGCTAGTATGAAACAGATATATTGATAGATAGATCGATTGATCTATATTGGCAGGTAGGTAGATAGGCATGAAGGCAGGCAGGCAAACAGACAAACTTTTGGATGGATGGATGGATGGATGGACAGACAGAATGCGATAGCGGTGGCACTTTGGGAAAGCGATGGCAGCAGCTTTTCCCAATGTGCTGCCACATTTGAGGTGCCAGTTCTGGTGCGGTACAACAGTCAATGGGGTGAGCTTGCAGGGCCGGTGCCTTGAACGCCCCCCTGCCACCTCTTAGTGTCCCCAAGGGAGTCGGCAGAGGGGCACTAAGAGGCAGCAGGGGGGCATTTGAGGTACCAGTTGGCCCTGCAGATTCACCCATTGACTGTAGCACCGCTCCAGAGCCAGGGCTTCAATGGGTGAAACTGCAGGGCTGGCCGGCGCCTCGAACGCCCCTCAGCACTGTCTGCTGGCCCCCTTGGGGATGCTAAGAGGTGGCAGGGGGCAGCACATTGAATGCGGCTGCGGCAGCACATAATGTGCCACTGCTTCCGCATTGGAGGTGCCAGCTCTGGAGCAGTGGTAGTCAATGGGTGAACCTGCAGGCCGGCACCTCGAATGCCCCCCTGCTGCCTCTTAGCATCCCCAAGGGGGCCAGCAGAGGAGCGCTAAGAGGTGACAGGGGGGCAGCACGTCGAACGTGCCTGCAGCGGCACCAGCTCCAGAACAGTGCTACAGTCAATGAGTGAACCTGCAGGGCCGGCGCCTCGAACGCCCCCCCTGCCAGCCCCCTTGCCTCTTAGCACCCCCCTAAGGCATCCCACTGCCCCCCCAGGGGGTAGTACCGCCCACTTTGGGAACCACTAGACTAGATGATCCCTGCAATCCATCCCACCACTATGCTTCTGTGGAAGTATAAGCAAATGTCATGTTAATAGTGAGCTGGTAGAGACATGGATGCACTTTAGTATGCAAATGATGTTATATTGTTGGCTAAAAGCATGAATTATATGCAGCAAATGTTAGACTACATGATGCAATGAGGAGCATGGCTCTGAAAATTAATGTATCAGAGACCAAGTTAGTTGTATTTGACAGAGAAAATTGAGTCAACAATTGCACTTTATACATAAATTAAACAAAAATTAGAAATACACAATTGTGTGTGCTTTGATCATCTTTCCCTAAAAATAAGAAAAGGGATGGATAAACTTTCAGGGTCATATGTTCTGGTAGAAAAACAATGCTCTCTCTCTCTCTCTGCTCTGTGGAATGCATTTCTTGTCAAAAGGTTCTGCTCATTTTCTCAGAAATCTCATTTTCTGTAGAAGGAGAGCTGGACAAGTCAGAAGAAACATAAAGAAACTTGAAGGAAAAGAATCAGTTACTTGAGCAGTGTGTGTATGTGTGGGTGGATAAAAAAGAAAAAAAAGTTGTGTCAAGAGCGGGTGGATGTAGAATGAATGTGGACTCAATGGAAAGTGACTGATATTGAGGCAGTGGCCTTTTATGCTTGTCTTATGCTCAGTCCATCTTTATTGTTCCCTACCTAAGTTACAAGACTCCCAAACTTCTCCTAAGAATGAGCAGATAAGGCTCCATGGATCTTGGGAGAAGTCAAGTTTATGTCACATGCAGCTGTGCAGTGACTCCAAGCTAGACCTTGCTTGACTTCTCAACAATACTGGACAACAATTGTCCAGTATCCCCTCCCTCTTTGGGGAAGGTGATCAAGAAAAGATGGTTGCAAAGCAGCTTCAGAGGACTTTAGAGAAAACGGATTATCAGGATCTCTTCCAATTAGCATTCAGAATAATTGAATAGGGTGGAAACACATTGGTCATGCTTTTGCATGATCTCTGGCAAGAGAAGGATGAGGGTTGTACATCCGTTCTTGCCCTGTTTGACCCCTCTACAGTTTTCAGTTCCTTCAACCTTTTGGTTAAGCTCAGAAGATTGGAGGTAGGTGTCACTTCCTTTATCAGTTATGGTCAGTGTTGACTGGGGAGGAGAGATATCCAAACACTGGCCTACATATACTACAGGCAAACAAGCAGTAATTACAGCAGGGAAGAACACACATAGGGAGAGATGCCCTAACAGGGCCTCTTCTTATTATACAGGCTCTTAAAGGGATAACAGTAAAAAAAACCTTGCTGACTCATTCCCATCATTACATAATTGCATCATCTGATCAGCTCTTAAATCACTATCCTGATAAGAGGTTAAGAGATAAAGAGCTTATTGAAAGAAACCAAGTATTTAGGTAGCTCTATTCATAAGCAAATAGCCCTCACTCAAGATCCAAACCAGGACAAAGCCATTAAGCCATAATAGGAATTACCCAACACCATTTCAGAACACATGCCTCTTCATTACATCACCCCCACCAAACTTCAGCCAAACCTGGTACTCAGACAACCTATGGAGCCAACGGTGACCCCCCCGCCCACATAACCCTACATGGCCCCATGGGAGTCTGACTACAGCCAATAGAATTCATGTTCTTGCACAGGAACAGGAAGCTCAAGTGCAAAGCCCAAGAGAAGGTATAAATACCCTTTACTCTCAACTCCATGTAGTCAGCTGCCCAGAATCGCACGTGCTTGGTGGTTCTGCTTCATCAATAAATGGACCTTCTCTCCAATCAGCCTCCAGCCTCCATTTTGTCTCCAGTGCCTTTCTCCTGGCTGGGAACTGAACCAGTTGGTTATTTCTTCCAACAGTGCTAAATCCAGTTCATGAACCCTGTTCCATGAGCCCTGTTCATGTTCTGGATGAACTCAAGACCGGGATAGGTCATGGGGCCTGGGGACTGGTGAAACCTTGATACAGCTCCATGATTACCTTTCACTCTCTCTTATATTTTGTCATGCCCCTGTCAGAATCTGAATCCAAGGAGGAAGATGAGCAGCTGACAGGGAATGGGAGTGTGGTTTTGTTAGCTGTAGAGGAAACTGGGGGAAGGGCAAAGTCCGACTGGGCAGAACAGGGAAGAGGTAGAACAAGGGAGAGGGAGTTCAGAGGAAGACCCAGGCCCACCCTATCTTCATCCTAGGGCATGCAGGGAGGAATGGAGAAGAGAGCAACGTGGGTTGCATAGCTTATGGGGGAGGAAAGGCCCTGATTCCCTTCATTAGCCACACTTGGGAATGAGAGTTTAAAAGAAATGCATGCTGAGTACTGCAGCTGCTGGGAGCAAACTTGAGTTTATCTTGCGTTGTCTTTGCTTATCTGTGTTCCTGGCATCTTTCCACCTGTGTGAGTTTTGCCATGCCTTCACATCTGGAATTCTTTCCCCTGCCCTGCCAAACTAATTACTTCAGTTTGGCTTGATTGGACTTAAAGTTACAGTTTTTGTTGACCATGTTTTGGACTTGATTCCCTGCAGCCAAAGGGAGCGTTTTTCTCCTGCCAGAAGGTAACCTGGACACTGGGGGCAAAGTTGGGGCTATTAAAGGGACTCTTATTGATTATCTGACTGTGTTGCCTTTGTGCCACATGCCGGGCCATCACATATCTTGTATTTTTAGAAAACATTTTAATAACAACTGTGTTTTATATATTTATTTTTAATGCATTGTTGAATGCTGCCTAGAGTCCCTTTTTTGTGAGATGGGCAGCTGTTATGACTCCCCTTCAAAATTCAGACGAACAAAACAGAAAGCAGCCGTTTCACAATTAAATCAAACAGAAAGAAGTCTTACAAGATAACGGCTTGCAGAAATCTCAATCCACAGCATAAATCTTTACTCTGTCCGGCAAACCAGTCCTGGCAATAAATCTCAAGTCTCAGAGCTTCTTGCTGTAATGTCCTCACTCAATAAGTCACTTTGTTCCTGGCAAATTGTACCAGCCCAGCTGTGTCCTTTTAT
>NW_020769398.1:2988914-3016137 GCF_900518735.1 Pseudonaja textilis | reverse complement strand
GGAAGGAAGGAAGGAAGGAAGGAAGGAAGGAAGGAAGGAAGGAAGGAAGGAAGATAGCAATAGCACTTAGATGTATATACCACTTTACAGTGCTTTACAGCCCTCTCTAGGAGGTTTTCAGAGTCAGCTTCTTGCCCCCAACAATCTGGGTCCTCATTTTTCCCATCTTGGAAGGATAGAAGGCTCAGTCTACCTTGAGCCTGGCGGGATTTGGACTGCCAAATTGCAGGCAGCCGGCAGTTGGCAGTAGTAGCCTGCAGTACTGCATGTTAGAGTTAGACACTGTGCCACCATGGCTCAGACAAAATGTTATCATTCAACATTTAAACTAATTGAAACGATCACAGAACACTTAATATAACTGAGTAATTATACAGAAATTGCCTAGGAATCTTCCTGGTTATTGGTAATTCAGGAAAGCTATACTTTGAATTGTTGAAGACTTAAAGTGTGTTCTGTATTGGGACAGAGGTTCTTTCTCCATTGTTTACCTCCAATTCCACTTTTTGGGGATGCAGCTTGGACCATCCAGTGCCACAACAGTCATTCGATACATGGACTGGAAACAGTGGGAGTTGGGGGATCCAGCATTCTGGTGGTACATGCTGATTTTTAACAAGTTTGTTGATGCCTAGAACCAATCAGGAGGCAGGTCCTAAACACATGGATGTAACTAGCTTGTGGACAAGCAAAGAAACCAATCAGAATAAGAAGGTCTGCATAGACACAACTTTGAGCCTTGGTGGTGCAGTGGTTTAGAGTGCAGGCTACTTCTGCTGTCAGCCGGCTGACTGCAATTTGGTAGTTGGAATATCACCAGGATCAAGGTTGACTCAGCCTCCCTCCCTCCCTCCCTTCCATGGAGTGCAGTGGTTAGAATGCAGTATTGCAGGCAAACTCTGCCCACTGCCAACAGTTCAATCTTGACTGGCTCAAGGTTGACTCAGCCATCCACCCTTTCGAGGTGGGTAAAATGAGGACCTAAATTGTTGGGGGCAATTGACTCTGTAAACCTCTTAGAGAGGGTTGTAAAGTAAAGCAGTATATAAGTACTACTGCTATTGCTATTGTCACTGCATGCCCCAAAGTGGCCCTACTGGAAGACTATAGAAGGCAGCAAGCCAAATAAAATTCTACCCCAAGAGATATGCATCTGAAGGTCTAAACCAGCCGTCACCAACTGGTGGGCCGTGAGAAAATTTTGGTGGGCTGCAGAAAAATCTCACCCCCAGAGCACCCACCCCGAGGCAATTAATCCAGGCTGCACAGAAACACAAGGCTGCACCGCCCACATGGCCCACAGGAACCCTCCCAAGCCACTCACTCCTTACCCAGTAAACTTGCCTGCTAAACTGCTCTTTTTCCTTTTTCCGACCATCATCTGTTCTGCTGTGCCGGGAAATTTAGACTGGCTAGGAAGCAGGAAATGGTTGGATTTCTTGCTTTCTAGCTAGTCTTTAGATCTTCAGCTCTGCAGTGCAGACTCAGGCAAGCAAATTTGAGAGACTGAGCTAGCCGATGGCAGATAGATAGATGAATGATTCTGTGGGCAACTCAATCTGCCTGCTTTGCTTTGATTTTGGGTAAAAGTTGCTTTTTTAAAATAAAAAATCAATATTTATATAAATATTTATAATATTTGCATACAAGCTATGCCCAGCCAATCACATGACCACCAAGCCACACCCACAAATTAGGCCACACCCACAGAACCGGTTAGTGATCCCTGGGATCTAAAATTATGAGTTTGGTGGTCCCTGAGGTCCAAAAAGTTGGCAACCCCTAAACCACCCTCAGTTGTTGTATTGGTCATCAATAAAATCTCAATTCCTGCAGCGCTCATTGGAGAGGAAATTCAAGTGTGAATGAAAAAGACTATTTGCACAGGATCTTCTTCCCAGCCACACAGATAGTCCTCGATGTACAGCAATTCACTTAGTGACTGTTCAAATTACAATGGCTCTGAAAAAAGTGACATGACTTATGTTGTTGGTTTGAGCTCCAAGCTTGGCGATTTGGTTGCAAATGTTTCGTCCCCATTCGAGGAGACAATCTTCATTGAGTTTTGGATTGTGCTTGTTTCAGGGAGCAAAGGCCTTTAAATACCTTTCTGAGTTCTGGTTTGATTTAGGTTTGCGTGATTGGCTGGCTATAGTTGCTGAGTCATAGTCCTTGGTTTTAAGTATCGTCTGTGGGGTGTAAATTAGTGCTGGTGTTTTTGTTTTTTGGATGTCTTCAGTGGTGGGATTCAATTTTTTTTTACTACTGGATCTGTGAGCATAGCTTGGTGGGTGTGGCTTGGCTTGGTGGGCATGCCAGGGGAAGAATATACTGCAAAAAACCCCTCCCCACCCCACTGACCTGCTTTTCAGCTCCATTCTCCTGTGCAGGGCAACCAAAGAAGACCCAGCAGATCAGTTGGGACTCAATGGGAGGCAGGGAATAGATGGGGGCAGGGCCAGTCAGAGGTGGGATTAGCCAGTTCTCCGAACTACTCAAAATTTCCACTACCAGTTCTTCAGAACTGCTCAGAACCTGCTGAATACCACCTCTGGATGTTTTCTTTTCTTAGCAGTTTATATATTTTCACATTACATACATAAGTGCTTAGTGAATGCATATTGTCTGGGTCAATTTATTTTTATACAATGATACTTTTCCTACTTCTAATTTTTACCTCTACTGTCCAACCATTTTTAAAAGAAGTCCCATGTTCAAAAATATTAATGTCAATCTATCAATTTCTGCACAATTTTAATTTTTTTATTACATCATCTTCTGTGGGTGTTCCCTCATTTTTCCAGTCCTGTGCTGCTGTCAATACATGTAATACTTAAATATAGATCCCCTTTATCATACTTTTCAGATATTATGACTAGCAAGAATATTTCTGGCTTATAATCTATGTGTTGTTTTAAGATTTTCTCCAATCATATATGTATTGTCCGATATTTCTTTGCTTTTACACATGTCCACCACATATGATAATATGTCCTCAATGTCTGGTTACTCTTGGGTTTCAAGTAATGCAACCATCATAAAATGAACTCTGAGGCATTTCAATTCCTAACTAGTGGAAAGCTTCCATGTCACTCTAACTAGGAGTTTCTCAATTTTCCAAAGCAATATGTCACATTGTCCAATCAAGATGTGAAATGGTTGCTTGGCAATTTTGTTCCTCCTTCCTCTGGCCAGGCAGCCATTGGAACATGGCTGACTCATCGTCCAGCTCTGTTGTTTTGGTTGGAGCTCCATCCACCTCAGCTCTCCTTGCTTTCAGCTCCCAAGTGTGTCAAACTGAATTCACATGAATAACCCAGATATATACCAATCCACCATCTAACCAAATTCAGGCTTGACAGTTAACATTTCCAACATTTGGTTTGGTTTCGGGTTGATTTGATTGGTTAGCTGTGATGTGGTCCAATTTCTTGTGATCTCTCAAATTCTAACTTTGTTCGGCTTTGACTTATGACCATTTTTTTTCACAGTTACAAGCTTTGTGGCATTCCCATGACCATCTGATCAAAATTCAGATGCTTGGCAACGGGTTAACCCTTATGGACATTGCTGTGTCCCAAGGTCATGTGAACCAGCATTATGCCCCTGTCGGAGTCTGACTCAGAGGAGGAAGCCAAACAGCTGACAGGGAGTAGGAGTGTGGCTCATTGGCTGTGGAAGAAACTGGGAAAGGGCAAAGTCTGGTTGGGCAGAGCAGGGGAGAGGTAGAGGGAATTCAGAGGAAGACCCAGGCCCACCCCCTCTTCATCCTAGGGCATGCAGGGAGGAACAGAGAAGGAAGCAACATAAGTTTTGTGGCTTACGGGGGAGAAAAGGGCCCTGATTCTCTTCATTAGCTGCAGCTGGGAACACAGTGTTTAAAATGGGAAGCTGTGTACAGCAAGTTGTTGGGAGTAAATCGTGAATTATCTGGTATTGTCGAGGCTTATCTGTGATCCTGGCATCTTCCCAACTGTGTGTGTTTTGCTGGCCTTTCAAGTCTGCAATTCCTTCTCCTGCCCTGTCAAGTTAATTACTGCAGCGTGGTTTGTTTGGATTTTTAGTTACAGTTTGTAGGTACTTGTTTTCGGGCTGAATTTTTCTCAGTTAAAGGCTGTTCCTGGAGAGTTTTTCTCCAGCGGAAGGTCACCAGAACATTGGGGGCAAAGTTGGAGATAATAAAGGTCTCTTATTGCTTATTTGACTGTGTTGCCTTTGAGCCACACCCCTTTGGGTCATCACATCCCTTTTGCAAACTTCTGACACGCAAACTCAATGGGGAAGGCAGATTCACTTAACAACCGGGTTACTAACTTATCAACTGCAGTGATTCACTTAATGACTGTGGCAAGTGTTCCGGACTAGCAGGCTCGAAAGCCTGCAACTCTGATTGGCCTGCGAATAGCAGATCGTGATTGGTCGCCGCAGACTGATGCGATTGGCTAGTAAATGGGCTGCCGCGATTGGCCCAGCCAAGAGCGGCAAACTCAAATCGCCTTCATTGGCTGCCTAGCCGCAGCCAGCCCTATATAAGGGTCTGCTGCGGCTGAGATTCTTTGCTCAGATCTGAAGTCACTAATAAAGAGCTGTTGTTGTTATCTGAGTCTTGCCTCCGTTCTTGAACCATCCTCCCAGATCTAACACTGGCGACGAAGGTGGGATACGGAAGCAATGAAGTCTACTGATTTTGAACTAGCTGAAGGAGCACGTGGCTGACAGAGCGCAACGACGGCGACATGGCCAGCAGTGCTATACCATCCACCCCATTCGATCCAGCTAGCGAGGACTGGGACTCATATATGGACGGATTTCAAATGTTCCTAGAGTCCAACAACCTCAAAGATGCCACGCCCAGCAAGAAACGGGCCGTTTTTCTAACCCATTGTGGACCAGCCGTTTTTAAGATGGCTAAAGCATTAGCGAAACCAGCTGAAGTTAAAACAATGGATTGGGACACCCTTGCTCCCATCCTGTGCAACCATTACACCCCAGCAGTACCAACTCTCATTTGCAGACACGAGTTCTATCAGAGGGACCAGTGTGAAGGTGAGAGCGTTGGGGATTTCGTGGCAGACCTGAGGAACCTGGGCGGTTTATGTGGCTTTGCCAATCTCGAAGAAGCCATGAGAGACCGAATCGTCCTTGGCCTTAGAGATCCAACTGTCCAGAGCAAGATCATGGCCAAGGGAGACATCTTGCTTGCAGATTCCATAGCAGACGCCACTGCAGCTGAAACCACTCGTAAATCAGCAGCACGAATGTGCCAAACCAGCGGAACCAACCGCCAACCCGCCAACGATGCTGGGAAGCCTTCAGACAAGTACACATCGACCACCCATCATGAAGATGTTGAGTCATCCTCAGACAGCAAGGAGGAAGAAGTCCACAGACTCCAGACAGAACGTGAGCAACGGGACCAGCAGGGTTGTAAACCCAACTACCAATGTGCCGGATGCGGGGGAAACCATCCTCGATCCGAATGCAGATTCTTAGACACCATGTGTCGTTTCTGCGAAAAACGAGGGCATATTGCGAAGGTATGCAGAAACAAAAGAAATTCCAGCCCCAGACGGAGAGGGAGCAACTTGAAAAGGAAGGATGGAAACTCCACCACACAGAGCGACCGCCCTAGCAACCAGTGGAACCAGTACAGCATTCCCCGAAGGTTTAATGGTACACCCCAACGAGAAGAGGCTCATCAAACCATCACCATCGGCCACGCTTCATCACTAGATGCTAAAAAAATCCGTGTAAAGGTCACCATCGAAAATAAACCTTGCATCATGGAAGTCGACTCTGGGTCCTCACTATCCATGGTATCCTGGAAAATGCTCAAGCAACTGTTTCCCAACATCCGACGCCAAGACCTCAGCAGTCAGAGACTCATACTGAAAGATTATCAAGGCAACCGGATTCCAGTCACAGGTACCAGCCATTTCCAGGTCTCTTTCAAGGGACATAATGCAATTCTACCACTCACCATTGTAAACAGAGACCGGCCAAGTCTATTGGGCCTTCAATGGTTCGCGCCATTAGGAATCAGAATGGCTGGCATCCATCATACGGAAGACGATGACTGGGAGGCAGCCCTCGTCCACGATTTCTGAGAAGTGTTCAGCGAAAACTTAGGCAAGTACAAGGGGTCCCCTATTTTGTTTAATCTTCGCCCCGACATTGCACCCATTCGCCTAAAGCTACACCGAGTTCCCTTTGCTCTCAAATCCAAAATTGATGAGCAACTGGACAAATTAATTGCACAAGGCATGTTAGAGCCCATTGACCACGCCCGATGGGAGACACCAATCGTCACCCCCATAAAGCCTGACGGGTCCTTGAGAATCTGTGGTGACTACAAGGCCACCCTCAATCACGTGCTGCAGCAGAGCGCCTATCTGGTACCAGTCGTTCAGCATCTCCTGCATTCACTTGGGGGTGGCAGAATATTCACAAAATTAGATCTGGCCCAAGCATATCAACAGCTGCCAGTTGATTTCAAAACTGCAGAAGCCCAAACTATAGTCACACATCGTGGTGCATTCAAATGCAACAGGCGACTGTTGCTGAGCCCCTTCATAGACTACTCAATAAAAGGGCCTCCTGGATTTGGGGATGTCGGGAGGAACACGCTCTCCAGCAAGTAAAAGACCTCCTTACCTCTGATGCAGTGCTAATTCAATAAAACGAGACACTCCCCTTAACTGTTACTTGTGATGCCTCACCATTTGGGGTGGGGGCCATCCTGAGCCACGTCCTACCAAACGGCTCTGAGGCACCAATTGCATTTTTTTTCAAGAACTCTGTCAAAAACAGAAAGAAACTATAGCCACCTAGATAAGGAAGCCCTTGCTATTGTCTCTGCGATTAAAAGGTTTCATGAATATGTATATGGGAGACCATTTTCGATTATCACAGATCATAAGCCATTACTTGGCATTTTGGCGGGCGACAAACCTACCCCACACATTCTTTCCCCCAGAATGACGTGATGGTCGGAATTCCTAGCTGCCTACGACTATCAACTAAAATATCGCCCGGGGAAATCTATTCCTCACGCTGATGCCCTGAGCCACTCGCCACTACCTGAGCCACAGGAAGACCCAGCTCCCACGCTCCCAGTACTACAAATTGAGACAATTCCCTCACCTCTGCTAACGGCGCAGAACATCGCCTTTGAAACCAAAAGAGACTCTTGTTTGGCACGAGTTCTTGGCTGGGTGGAGAGGGGATGGCCAGAATATGAACCCAAGGAAACCCTTAAGCCACTCAAAGACAGACAGACAGAACTTTTCTCACAAAGAGGGTGTGTTTTATGGGGAGACCGAGTCATCATACCAACGAAACTACAAAAAAAAGTCCTACAAATGCTACATGATGGACACCCGGGCATCATGCGTATGAAAGCACTGGCAAGAAGTTACGCCTGGTGGCCAGGTATGGACAAACAAATTGAATTCTGGGTCGCTTCTTGTAACAGATGCATATTCTAACTGGCTCGAGGTCAATAAAATGAAAACAACCACTACTGAGGCAGTCATCAAAAAATTGAACAGTCTTAGCCACACATGGCCTACCTGACGTCCTGGTTTCTGACAATGGGCCCCAATTTACTGCCTTAGCCTTTGAACAATACCTAGTGGAACGGGGCATCTGACACGCACTCACATTGCCGGCTCATCCAGCGGCGAATGGTAGGGCTGAACGAATGATTCAGTTCACAAAGAAAACCCTACAGAAAATGGAACAAGGTAATATCCACGATAAAGTCACTAGAATGCTGCTTCTTCAACACATCACACCTAACAGCACGACCAACAAGAGCCCAGCTGAACTCCTGATGGCCAGGAAACTCAGATCGCCTCTAGACCGCTTGCACCCTGCCTACACCCCGGAAAAGCCCCTGGGTTCCATCAGCAAGCATCGCGCCTTTAAGGTAGGAGACCTTGTATTTGCAAAAAAATTCTCTGGGGATCCCCTCTGGATTCCTGCTCAAATAACTCAAGTCACGGGTCCCCGCTCCTACCATCTACTCACCACTGATGGCAGAGCATGGAAATGCCATATTGACCAGCTACGCTCTAGACTGACCACAACTTCCATCCCTGACCCCAGCCTCGACACCAGGGGGGGAGGGGAAGCCGTGAGCCCGGAAATAGAACCAACACCTGTTCATTCAGAACTAATCCCGAGATCACCACACCATGGCTTACAATACTCACCAGCTGTAGTTGAACCTGGGCAGACGAACACTTCACCAAGAAACAGCAGCCAAGCAGGTTCAGCGAGCCCGGGGAGCTATAGCGGTAGCAACGAAGCTGAGGACTCCAACACCCCGGGGGCATCAGAGGAGAGTCCCAACCATGGCACCGGTTCACCGTTCCAGCTAGATCCTGCTAACAGTCCATCTGAACCCAAATTTGAACACGGACAATTGGAATTGCGTAAGTCAGGTAGACAGGTATGAAGACCTGCCTACCTACGAGACTATATAGCTCCACCCCTTAAACGGAACCAAGAGGGGAGGGGTGTTCCGGACTAGCAGGCTCGAAAGCCTGCAACTCTGATTGGCCCGCGAATAGCAGATCATGATTGGTCGCCGCAGACTGATGCGATTGGCTAGTAAACGGGCTGCCGCGATTGGCCCAGCCAAGAGCGGCAAACTCAAATCGCCTTCATTGGCTGCCTAGCCGCAGCCAGCCCTATATAAGGGTCTGCTGCGGCTGGGATTCTTTGCTCAGATCTGAAGTCACTAATAAAGAGCTGTTGTTGTTATCTGAGTCTTGCCTCCGTTCTTGAACCATCCTCCCAGATCCAACAGCAAGAAAGGTTGTAAAATGGAGGGAAACTCACTTAACAATGGACTTACTTAGCAATAGCAGTTCTGAGCTCAGTTGTGGTCATATGTCAAGGACTACTGTACATGGAAAGGATAAACTGTGGACCCAACTTAGCTATTTGTAGGGGCCAATTTGTAAACCTGGCTATTTCTTGGGGCCAATGCTCAAATTAATCATGTTGTAAAGATGGCTCAATCAGATCTGCACTTGGCCAGAAATTGTTGAACATTTGATGTTTATGGTCTCCATGAGACCTGTAGGAGAGCATATCTGCATTATTTTCAAACCCAGGGAGTTAGGACAACTGCATACTGCTTTCATTATCTGTATTTGTAATTGCCAGTATATTAGCACACCACAATTAAGGCTGCCAATAAAGCATAAAAGTTCATGCGATGCAAACTCAGCATGGAAAAGATAATGGTTCAAGAAGAACACCAGCCACTAGCACTGTTTTGATCAGACTCAGAGAGATTTAAGTCAGCAAGAATTAGCCCTGGAGTTTATCAATTTAAAGTCCCCCACCCACTGCCTGCTTTACTCTCTGGCACACTAAGACCATTTCCTTAAGGAGGACAGTAAAAAATAACTAGGAGAGGAAATGAGTGACTGTGTGCCTGCAGGAAACATTGTTAAAAATAAAAATGCCTAAGTGATTTTGGCAATGCTTTGAAGAAATGTGTGTTTCGCCTAAATTTGTCGTTGTTTGCTTGGGATGCTTTCTTGCCATTAACTCTTTGCAATTTAGGCAGGGATGTGACACGTCTGAATGTTTAATTTGCAAGTTGACATTCTACACAGCAACTATCAATGAATTCACCCCTGATTCAAGAGCAAAATACTGGGAATCCTTGGGAAAATTACTAATGCGATAGTGGGCTGAGCAAAACTAGATATCTAAAAACCATGTAGCTTTTCTCTGAAGGCCCTCTCCATAGGATTATGCTCTGAATTTTATTAATGGGTAATTTCTGCTCTCTTTTCTCCCTACAACTAAACCTCCACAGCAGAGGTGGTATTCAGCAGGTTCTGACCAGTTCTGGAGAACCGGTAGCGAAATTTTTGAGGAGTTCAGAGAATCGGCAAATATCACCTCTGACTAGAGATTTTACAGTATCCTTCCCCTGCCACGCCTATCAAGCCACGCTCGCAGAACCAGTAGTAAAAAAATTTGAATCCCACCACTGCTCCACAGTCACCCTTCTCTCAATCTACCAAAGGAGATGGAGGACAACAACAGCAACAACAATAATAGCAATAGTCCTTAGACTTACATTCGGCTTCACCAGGGATGGGATCTGACCGCTATAACTACTGGTTCTGTTGCTCTGCATTGCACGCGCATGCACAAGTCACATGAGTGCAATTTACAACCTGCTGAGCTGCCCAGACAACTGAGCAGTGCTGCATGCGGGTGCGCAGTGGTTGGAAAAGCCCTTTTTTCCTGCTTTTTCAACTGCAGCTGTGCCACACAAAGCAGCTGCGGTTGAAAAAGCAGGAAATAAAGGACAGGTAAGAACCCAGGAGGGTGGGTGGGCCAAACAGCAGCAGACATAAAACCGGTTCTATGTCTGCTGCTCTTCAGAGCAACCGGTTCTACAGAGGTGGACAGAACCAGTAGAATCCCACCCTTGGGCTTTATAGTGTTTTACAGTCCTCTCTAAGCAGTTTACAAAGTCAGCCTCTTGCCCCCAACAATCTGGGTCCTCATTTTTACCCACCTCGGAAGAAGGCTGAGTCAACCTTGAGCTGGTCAGGATTGAACTCCTGGCAATGGGCAGAGTTAGCCTGCAATACTGCATTCTAACCACTGCACATTATAGAAGGAAGGAAGGAAGGAAGGAAGGAAGGAAGGAAGGAAGGAAGGAAGGACGGACCAATAGCACTTAGACTTATATACTGCTTCACAATGCTTTACAGTCTGCAGTACTGCACTCTAACCACTGTGCCACTGTGGATGATGATGATGATAGTAATAATAAGAATATGAATAATATGAATAAAGTGTGGATCGTCGACATTGCCATACCTGGTGACAGCAGAATCGATCAGAAACGACTTGAAAAAATCACCAGATATCAGGACTTGAGAATCAAACTACAGAGACTCTGGCATAAGGTGGTTCCAGTGGTACTGGGCACACTGGGTGTTGTGCCTAAAGACCTAAGCAAGCCCTTGAAAACAATTGGTGCTGACAAAAGCACCACTGGTCAGCTGCAGAAGGCCACCTTACTGGGATTTGCCCCCATAATCTGCTGATACATCACACAGTCCTAAACGCTTGGGAAGTGTTCGACTAGTGATTTGTGATACGAAACCCAGCATAGTTATCTCGTTTGCTGTGTACACTGTCATTTTTTGTTTATAATATGAATACTAATACTAATGAGATGAAGATCTTGTGGGACTTTCAAATACAGATTGTTGAGGTAATTCCCCATTAGGAGAATGAGCGCATACAGGGAGACGTACTTGAGAGAAGTGTTGAATAACACACACACAGCACACAGATACACTGTACAGTATATGTAGGGTTTTACTTTCAATAAACGTTTAAGCAAAGTTCAAGATAAGCAGTCCAAAGTCATTCACAGGTTATATCAGTCAGCTTTCAGTCCAGGGATAATCCAGTAACAAATTCCAATGTCAAAAACAGTTCAGTAACAAACTTACATCACATCCAAGAATATCAGTCAGTTAGAAGAATGGCAAAACTCTCCAACAGAAGGAAACAGAGACTCACACACTCACTGAGACTCTTTTGAGACTAAGACTAAAACTAAACAACCCAGGTTTCTGGTTCCATCTATGGCCGCTTGAGAAAACACACCCAATTATAGTTTTGCATTTTTTTAAAGAGACAGTATTAAAATGTCTATCCTGGTTTATATATTTCCAACCCAAATACCTGTTAAGTGACTTATATTCCTAACACAGATGGATCATCATTTAGATTAGAACACAACATGCCAGATATCACAGTTGAAAACCAAAGCGAACAATTTATTGATATCGCTGTACCAAGGAATGCCAGAGTCGAAGAAAAAGAACTGCACAAAATCACAAAATATTTCGACCTGGCCATCAAAACTACGCAGTTATGGATGAAACATGTGACAGTGATAGCCATTGTCATCAGAGCACTTGGCACCATGTCCAAGAATTTTATAAAATACATCAAGAAGTTGCAGCTTCCTGCGATGACACCAGGTGAACTGCAAAAAAACTGCACTACTCGGAACATCGTACATCTTAAGAAGATACTTGGCTGATACTTAGGATGCTGGTAGCAACCGGTATCAACCATTAGCACCAATCACTGGTATTTGTGATGCATTTTTAAATGTTCAGTTGACTGAGTTTCATGTTTGATGAATAAAAGAGATATTAATAATATTATATTATATTAGTAAATAATAATAATAATACATTGGAAGATCTGCAAGAAATATCATTTGCCTGTAAGCAAGATGTCAGTGTTCCAGAACTCCAACAGATAACTCCGAACCAGACATGGTCTCAAAGTTCCCTTTTATTTGAGTAGTAAACTGGCACATCTGGGGAATCCTGAATCTGAAAGTTCTGGGTTTCCTTGCAATAAGTAAAAAATTACAAATCCACCCCCTGCACCCATCATTGCATCACATGCCCCAATCACCATCCGTCCCAACTTGAGACGTCCCCTCTACTACTCCTCAGCCAGGTGCAGGAACAACATGACCTTGACTTAGAAGAAGAATGCTATTATGTCTAACCACATACGCTCCATAAAATTTCCCCCTCCCATTTTCCCAGGCTTGAGAATCTGGCAGCGTGGAAGCTTCTGATGTTAATATGGCTTCCAAAGCTGACACAAGAACTGGTGGGACTATAAAATAGAAAAAGTCATAGAAAATGAAAATGTTAAATTGCTCTGGGACCTCAGAATCCAGACAGACATGTACCTGCCACATAACACCCCGGACTTAACAGTTGTTGATAAGAAAGACCAAAAAGACTGGATAGTGGGTATGGCAGTGCCTGGAAACAGCAGAATAGAAGAGAAAGAACTGGAGAAGATAACAAAATACAAAGACCTACAAGTAGAAATAAAATTACTATGGCAAAGGCAAGCAAGGGTAGTACCAATAATAATACGTGCCTTGGGTGTGGTCCCAAAACAACTGGAGCACCACTTGAACATCATAGGCATTGACAAATTTGCTATCAGTCAATTGCTGAAGGCAGCTTTACTTGGAACAGCTTCCATCCTGCAGTGAGATCTGTAACACCATCAAACATCCAGATTTGCCTATCCCAGTAAGGACTCAATAGGTAGACAAAAATGCCAAAGCCAGTCTGAACATCTGGCTGACTGTGTGATGAATAATAATATGAATATGAATACAAGGCTGAAAAATATTACCTTTCTCTGTTCACTGGGAAAATGTGAAAAACAATCCTTAAAGGCTTGCACCCATTACTTGCGGAAAAACACATTAGTGTCTTTTACTCCTTTGGACAGAAAAGATATTAGTGTAATTTAAGCCACTCATCAGTTCACTTCCATTCCCGAAACCCCAGGATTGCTAATTCTTGGAGTAATTGCTGCTGTATCATAAACCCTTGATACCAATCAGGCCAATAAATAGGCTTCCCAAACCAGCATTAAGGGATTGGATTCTTTTATCTCACAGAGATTTAAAAAAATGCTTTACAGTCAAGCAACTAACATTCATGTGTCACGTCTTTGGCTCCTTGGCAGATTTCAGGATTGGGTGCAAGTTGTGTGACGCATCCCAGGATTTGCAAGGAGGCCATTTCAACAGGTATTAGATTAATCACTGGTGGACAAGCCTTTTGGAAACCTTTCTCATGAAATGCTGGATGAGTTTTTCAGAAACCAGCAGAAAAGGTACAGTTTGTGTTTTGACAAGCTCCCAATCCTCAATATCAGTGTAACTTTTATTGCATGCAATCCATGTGGAACAAGGCAAAGATTGATAGATCAAAATGGTAGATGGATGAAAGAACAAATATGTGAAATTTAGTCCTTCCATGAGAGACTAAGGAGTTGGTCTTCTTTAGGGGGGAAGTATGATAGAACTCTAAATATTTAAAGGCTGCCCCAGAAACGAATGTCAAGAGTTGCTCCTTTTTTGTCTAGGGCATAGGGTATGGAATAAGAAACTATGTTGAGATTCTGATCAAAAGTAAAAGATTTCCTAAGGTAACTGTTGTGGTTTGCCAGCAGCTGATGCAGACGGCAGCGGAGTCAGACAGTGAAGAAGAAAGGGGACCAGTCAGGGAGTCTTGGATGAGGGTCCTGCATCCGATGCAGGGATGGGGCCAAGATCATCTGGGAGTGGGGTGCTGCCTTTGGAGTCTGGCAGCAGTAAAGCAGAGGACCCAAGGGAAGTCTGTTCCCAGTGCACGTGTGCGCAGAGCTGCTAGAAGGTGAGAGCAGCTGACACAAAAGGGGCAACTAGGGAGTAAGGCTGGGAGGTGATTGCCCCTCCCATAAGGAATAAAAGTCAGACCTCAGTGATAAAATCTTTGCAGGAAGCAAAGTAGTTCAATAGATTCTGAGTCCTCCTTGAAGCTCTGTGAACTCTGGTTGTTTTTTTCTGGTACTTGGGTTGGTTTCTGTTATAATTAATTGGACTTCTGTTTTTTGGCAGCACTCTACACAGCACTGAAAGGCATGAGCTTATCTTGGGGAACTATTTAAGATTAGTTCTGGCTGGGAATGAATGTAATTCCCAGCGTTGCAATAAAATAGGTTTTGCTTTTAAAACAAGTTTGTGTTTAATTATGTTTGCCGAATCCTGGGTCAGATCAGTAACACTGGTTTGGCCTGGGAGTAATGTCCCATAGAGGTGATGGACTCAACTTTCTTGGATAAATATCTACAGAAAACCCTCAGTCATCCAGGTCTTGGTTGTCCCAAAGGTGCTTTTTCAAGAGGCAACTGGACTTTCTTGGTTTTTCTTTGGAGACGTTTCACTTCTCATCCAAGAAGCTGAAGAAAAAGAATTCAGAGCTGAAGAAGCTTCTTGGATGAGAAGCGAAACATCTTCAAAGAAAAACCAGAAAGTCCAGTTGCCTCTTGAAAAAAAGCACCTTTGGGACTTTTTCACATAAAGTTCAAACGGGCTGGGCATTCGGCTTCAGGGGACGTTTTAATCTGGATTCTGCGCTTCTAACAGCAATTGTCAAAGGAGCTCCTAAAGCAATTCTGGGCCTCATTCAGGGGTGGGATTCAAAAATTTTTTTAAAATTTTTATTGTTTTTTTAAGACAAACATAGACAAACAAAACATAAAAACATCAAGCCATCTTCCATATATATACATACAGTGTGTCGGTTGGTTTACAAAATGTTTTGTGCTGCCATTTGGTAGTCTTCAATTACAATTACATTGTATACATTCTCATATTTTCAATCAAATATTAAATACATTAATATAATTATTAATCAATCACTTAACTATACATTTATTCATTCATGTTTTACGAAATAATCCATATTTTACTTAATTTGTTTTATGACAGTTCATATTATCATCTCAAATCTATCCTACAATCATTTTGTAGATATAAGAAGAAAAGAATACATCTTTATATATTTATTTTCTAAGAATCTACATATTTCATTACCATGTTTTATTGTCTATCCATTGATAGAATAGATCCCAAATTGTATAAATTTGTTTATCATCTGGTTCTCTAATTTCAAATGTCAATCTACTCATTTCAGCACATTCCAATATTTTCTTAATGATTTCCTCCTGTGATGGTATTTTCTCATTTTTCCAGCTTTTGGCAATACAACCCTAGCTGCTGTTAATACATTTACAATTAGGTATTTCAATTCTTTATGGTATATTTCAGGTAAAATTCCCAATAAAAATATCTCTGGTTTCAAGTCTATATGCTTTTTTGTCATTTTTTCCAACCATGTGTGGATATCCAGCCATTGGATATCCAGCCATTGTACATCAATGGTGTTTTGGTAGAACAGGTGGCAGAATGTAAGTTTTTAGGTATCACTCTGAAACAAGATCTAACATGGGGGGCAAATACTTTAGTCCTAGAAAAAAAGGCTCATCAACGACTGTATTTTTTAAGACACTTAAGATCACAACAACTGCCAGAGAGTCTGTTGGTTGCCTTTTATCGAAGCTCTATAGAGAGCATTTTATCTTATTGCCTCTGTGTGTGGTTTAGGAGTTGTACAGAGGCGGAGAAAAGGGCACTCCAAAGAGTGATAAAAAGGGCACAAAAGATTAGCGGATGTCCTCTTCCCTCATTGGAGGATTTGTACAACATGGGATGTAGAAGGAAGATTCAAAAGATCTTGAGAGACCCTTCGCATCCAGGCCACTCGTTGTTTGAGATCCTACCATCAGGAAGACGATATAGAGTGGTGAAAGCCAGGACAAGTAGATTTAAACATAGCTTTTACCCAAGTGCTGTGATCAGGTTAAATGCAGAGTTATGAATCTGGTGGTTTTAACATATATATATCCTGGTTGTACAGTTTTTAATTGTTATTTGTTTTAATTTGTTTTATATTGTTATTTGTATATGTCTTTTGGTGTTGTTCAGTTGTATGTTGTGAAAGAGCAACATAGGAGGGGGATAGCTCCCTGAGAGTGAAAGATGCACGCATGTGTGTGCCCACTGCTCCATTTTGCAAGTGCAAGTGTCTGCCACTCATGCATACAGCTCCACTCACACGTGCAGTAGGCACTTGGGAAGCTGTATGCACAAGTGCAAGCACCCACCACTCACTCAAGTGGAGCTGAGTACGGGAGCAAGCACCTGGCACTTGTGTGAGTGGAGCTGCACACACTGCTTACCTACCATTTGCACAGCCCAGTTCCACTAGTGGGCTGCGGCCCAGAGGTTGGGGACCCCTGGTCTCTCCCATATCATCATCATCATCTTTTAATGACCCCATAATCCCTTGCAGAGTGGAGTCTCGGCTACTGAATGGAGTTGAGTGTTTACTGGCCGGATGCCCTTCCTGTCATCAATGTAGGGTTTTATTCAGCAGATAGATTCTCATTGTGCCCAGAGAGAGAAATATCTGCCTCTACTTAGGATCGAACTCACAGCGTTCTGATTGTGAGGTGAGAGTTCTTCCTCTAGGCCACTGCAACATCGCTGGTTTCTCCCATATGCAATGCAGGAATCCTCTCTTACAGCATCCTCAACAGGTCTTGAGGTCCAGGTCCAGCTTGTTAAACACCTCCAAAGGTGAGTTCATTGGCCCCCATGACATTATATTCAATTGTTGAGCAATCTTAAAGTAAGAAAACTTTTTTTGATGTCCAACTCCATTGTTCTTCCTTGTAATTTGAACCTTTTGTTTCTTCGCTTCTGAGCAATTCTACACGTTACTCATCAAATATTGTATGACACGTTTCTCAATGGCTATTGTACTAATGTGACACATTTCTACATGACACCTTTCAAAGCTAACATGTTTTCCTGCAATTTTTTGTTCCCCAGGATAAGCATACCAAATCTTTCCAACTGTTTCTACTGTGTTTTTTTCCGTTGAAGTGTCTTATTCTCTTAGTCTTCTCCGAATATGCTGCAGCTTGTCAATATTCCTCCTAAAAGGTAGTGCCAGAAATGGATTAACAATTTAGGTGACCAGTTTAGACTAAGGGGAATAATGAGATCTCTTGATCTTGAACTTATTTCATCTGCTTTCTCTTTATTGGCTACTATGTTCTACTATTGCCTCATGTTCACATTTCAATCAATCAGAATAGAGGACGAAGGGATCTTCTAGTCCACCCCCCTGCTCAAGCAGGAGACCCTATACCCTTTCAAACAAGTGGCTTTCCAGTCTCTTCTTAAAAGCCTCCAGTGATGAAGCACCTACAACTTCTTCTTTTTAAAATAAAGTTTTATTGTTTTTTAAGACAGACAAACAAAACATAAAAACATCAAGCCATCTTCCATATGTATACATACAGTGTGTTGGTTGGTTTACAAATTGTTTTGTGCTTCCACTTCGTAGTCTTCAATTACAATTACATTGTATATATTCTCATATTGTCAATCAAATACTCCTAAATACATTAATATCATTATTAATCAATCATTTGACTATACTATTATTCATTCATGTTTTACAAGATAATCCATATTTTATTTTATTTGTTTTGTGATAGTTCATATTATCATCTCAAATCTATCCTACAATCATTTTGTAGATATAATAAAGAAAAATACATTTTTATATATTCACTATGTTCTAAAAATCTACATATTTCATTACCATGTTTTATTGTCTAACCATTGATAGAATAGATCCCAAATTTTATAAAATTGTTTATCATCTGGTTCTCTAATTTCAAATGTCAATCTACTCATTTCAGCACATTCCAATATTTTCTTAATGATTTCCTCCTGTGATGGTATTTTCTCATTTTTCCAGCTTTTGGCAATACAACCCTAGCTGCTGTTAATACATTTACAATTAGGTATTTCAATTCTTTACGATATATTTCAGGTAAAATTCCCAATAAAAATATCTCTGGTTTCAAGTCTATATGCTTTTTTGTCATTTTTTTCCAACCATGTGTGGATTTTAGTCCAATATTTTTTGGCATTCGCACAAGTCCACCACATATGGTAATGTGAGCCAGGTACTTGATGACATTTCCAACATTTTTCAGATTTATACTTGAACATTCTTGCTATTCTTGTTGGGGGAAAATGCCACCTGTAAAACATCTTACGCAAATTTTCTTTATATGCTGTTGACATTGTCATTTTATAATTTTAAGACCACAGCTTTTGCCATTTCTCTAGATCAATCCCATATCCAAAATTCTTCCCCCAAGCAATCATAGTTTCTTTAACTTGTTCTTCTAGTTTAATTTCTAATAAATATCCATACAATTTTTTAATCACCTTTTCATCAGTACCTGTCAAAATCTTATCTAAGTCAGTCAGTTTATCATAGAAACCTTTTGTTTAAGAATCTTTGTCATACCTTGAATGTATTTGCACATATGAAAACCAGTTCATCTTTATATCTTGTTCCTCTAGTTTTTGTATGGATTTAAGTTCACTCTTTTCATTCGGTATTTCACCATATCTAACTGTTTGTTCCTTTTTGTATATTATAGGATAAGAAAATGCTTCAATAGTCGATAGCCAGACTGGAATTTTCAAATAACATTGCCTTTTAGTCTTCTCCCAGTTTAACCACAGAGACTCCCATATATAATGTTTTCTAAAATACCCCTGTGTTTTAGTTCCTTTATAGCATAAAAAAGCATGCCACCCGAACAACAGATCATGCCCTTCTAATGTCAACAATCTAGTATTTCTTAATGTTATCCATTCCTTAACCCACATCAAATTTGTAGTTTGGTAATACAACTGCCAATTAGGCAAACCAAATCCTCCTCTTATTCTGGCATCTTGCAAAAGTTTTAACTTTATTCTCGCTTTCTTACCTTGCCGTATATATTTCAAAGCAATTTTATTTAAATCTTCAAAATAATCTTTTCCAAGCCTAACTGGAATTGTTTAAAACAAATATAAAATTCTGGGTAGTCTTGATTGTTGATATTCTCCCTATTAATGACAGTTGTAAACTTTCCCATTTCGCCAAATCTAGCGCTATCTGCTGCTTAAGTTTGATATAGTTATTCTCTTTTAGTGTACTACATCTTGCTGTCAAATGTATCCCCAAGTACTTGATCTTACTTGTGACCTGAATTTTCAATACATCCGCCAGATCTTCCTTTTGTCTTGATAGCATATTCCTTGTCAAGATCGTTGTTTTAACTTTATTTATTTTCAAACCAGCCACCTTTCCATATACCTCTATCTTTTCTATCAATTTTGATGCTGTTTCTAGTGGGTCTTCTAAAATGAAAACCAGATCATCTGCGAATGCTTGCAACTTAAATTCTTCCTTTTTAATTTTCATCCCTTTTATATCCTTTTCTTCTCTAATATTTCTGTTTAGCACTTCTAAGGTTAACACAAACAAAGATGACAGTGGGCACCCTTGTCTTGTTCCTTTTCTTATATCAACAGAGTCTGTCAGTTCTCCCTCTATCATTACCTTTGCAATTTGGTTATAATATATAGCTTCTATTGCTTGAATAAATTTTTTACCAAAGTCCATCTGTTCCAGCTGTAATAGCATGAATCGCCAATTCACATTATCAAATGCCTTCTGTGCATCTAAAAATATCAAAGCCATTTGTTTTTCAGGGTGTGCCTAAGTGTCCAAGATTATTCTCATATTGCCTTTAATTTGTTTCTTTGGCAGAAATCCATTTTGATCAGGATGGATAAAATTGTTCAGATATTTTTAAGTCTTTCTACCAATATTGAAGCAAAAATTTTATAATCTGCATTTAGTAGGGAAATAGGTCTATAGTTCTTGATTTGTAATGGATCGGGCTCCTCTTTTGCGACAAGTATAATATAAGCTTCTGACCATGAAGCTATAATATAAACTTCTGACCATTCTTTAATATAATTTCATTCATAACTTCTAACAATGGAAGGTTCAACGATTCTTGTAGTATTTTATAAAATTCTGCCGGAAGTCCATCTGGGCCTGGTGCCTTTCCATTGTTTTACTTCTTAAGTGCTTCAGTTAACTCCATCATCATTATATTGCTTTCTAATATTGTTTCAATCTCTTTAGGTATCTGGGGTAGATTATCATTCTATAAGTACTGTTTAATTCTTTCCTCATCAATATTCTCTTGTGTGTATAATTTCCCATAATAGTCTTGTATAATTTCCTTCTTCTCTTTACTACCATAGCAGACTTGGCCTTGGTCAACTATTAATTGCAATATTTTCCTTGATTCTTTCTCCTTTCTCAATTTATATGCTAACCATCTACCTGGCTTATTTGCATCTTCAAAGTAGTTCTGTTTCGCACCTCTGATTTTGTGTGCTAGTTCTTCTTTTTCTATTAGTCCCATTTTATGTTTAATTATATCCATTTTTAACTTAATGTCCTTTTTCTCTGGCATTTTTTGTAGCTCTTTTTCAAGTCCTTTATACTCATCCCCTAATGCCTTAGAGGCTAGTCTTTTCGTGGTATTTCTTTTCCTTATATAGTCTATTATCAAGCCTCTGGTAAGCACTTGGTAAGCTATTTCTCATTGAATATCTTGTGAAGACTCAATAAACCTCATCTATTCCATCCATCATCTTCTCTTTAGTTATTTCCAAAGCTTCAGCCAAAATTTCTATCATTGTCTCAGCTAGGTTTTGTCCCTTTTCTTCCTCTATGTTTTGGAATCTGAGATAAAATTCTGATCTGTCCATCTCCCATCTCAACATCCTACTTTTATCTTGTTCAACCACAGTTAATTTGCTATCAATATCTCCAATCTTCTTATCTCTTTGTTTATCTTCTTCAATTTTTTGGAAGCTCTCATCATACTTCATCATCATTTGTTGAATGTTCTCCACCTTTTCATCAGTTTTTCCTGTTCTTTATTCAATGTTCTCTGTTCTCTTTTCAATATTCTCTGTTCTTATTTGAATTCCTTGCATAATCATCTGCAGCATCACTTTTTCCTGTTCTTTTTCTTGCTGTAACATCGTCTGTATTGAGCTTTGTCCTCCAGATGGTGAAGAGGAAGAAGTAGAGGTTGAGGAACAAGGAGCTGTTAGTTTCCTACTCATTTTGGACAATTCAAAATCTTCAGGTTCTTCTAGACCTTAATCCACTTGTGAAATAACCAACTGTAATTCCAAGTAAAAATAGTGGGAAAAAAATAATAACAGAAATAATAATAAGAATAAAAAAATTCTTCAGGTTCTTGTATACCTTAATCCAATTGATTGGTTAGATAGCAGTAAAAACTCAAAAATGGAAGAAAAGACCATAAACACACACACAAAAAGAAAAAAATTGTTAAATCCTGGAAAAGACGGAGAAGTAGAAAATAAAAAATTAAAGAAGAGAAAAGAAAAGTTCTTCAGGTTCTTCAACACCTAAATCCAATTAAAAAGTCTCAGATATAAAAGAATGCATAAGAAAAAAAAGAAAGCCACAAAAAAACCCACCAATATGGAAGATAAATAGAAAAAAAAATACAAGAGAGGGAGAGAAAAAAAAAGAAAAGAGACTATTCCCTTAAAAAGAAGAAAAAAAGGAAGGAAATCATTAATACTAAAGCTTTACCTTTAAAATAAAATGCAAATGTAAAAATTATACTTCAAAAACAAAAACAAGTTCCAAAAGGCCAAAAATCCAAATAGCTATTACAAAAAGTAAGCTCGTAAGGAGGGGGTTTGTTAAAGTAAGAAATAGCCCAGCTTAAAAAAAAGTAGAAAGAGCACACTGCACCTTGTTTGGTTATCCAAGGCTTTTGTTAAAGTTTATAACTCTTTTCTCCAGAGTCTTATCACCTTTTTTTTCTATAAACTTCAACACCAGACTTCAGCTATTGATAGAAACCCAGAAGAGCACCTGTAATAATACTCTCCCATGCTCTTCCCTCTATCTTATCAAACAGGCAATGTCCTTGAAAAAAAGTCTCAGTTCTTTCTCAGCTTTGTCTGGTCAAGAAAAAAAAAAGAAATACAATATTTCCAAGCCTCTAGTTCGCAGTGTTACAAAGTTTCTTCTGCTTTCACTTTCCCCCTCCTTTTCCAAACAAGATATAATAAAAATTAATTAAAAAGGGAAAAAGATATTTAAAAAGATGACTAGAAGGGAGTCTCTAGCCTAGAATATTGTAAAGTCAAAAAGGAGAGAAAGGATAGGTGAAAAAAAAAACCAGTCCAGTTTCAAAATATAAAATCGTGTAGAAAATCCAGCAATGAGAAAAAATAAAAATAAAAATATTACTTTGACTTCCTGTTTAAAATCGCCGCTTAATCACTTCTGTCAAAACTTTAACAGATTCTTTCTTTTCCTTAGGGTGTCCTTTCAAATCTTAAAGTAAAGAAAAAATTCTCAGCAAACTGGCAAACTTTCTCTTTCCGTTCTCTTTCATTTCGGAGCTGTCCCCACTTCAGCAGCTTTAATGGCTGCCTCTTTGCCACTGGCAAAAAGAGCTTTTCCTGGATCTACCAGGGACTTTGCGGTGTCCCTGGGATCAACAGGATGCGCTCTTTACACTCATCATCTCTTCGGGATGGTTTAGATCTGTTTGGACTGTCCAGGAGCAAAGATATCGGCAGCGATCTCAGACCTCCAAGATCGCATGCCGTATCGTCATGACGCCAGCTCCGCCCTCCAGGATTCAATTTTTTTAACAACCGGTTCTGTGGGTGTGGCTAAGTGGGTGTGGCTAGGAGGACATGGCCATGTGACTGGGTGGGTGTGGCTTCTTTTCTTTTTTTTTTGGCAGCACCCCCTCCCATTTTTTGAGCCTTCTGGGCCTCAGGGAAGCCTCCTGAGGGGAGTTTTTGCTCCCAGAAGGGGCCCAGGAAGGCAAAAAACAGAGCCAAGGGAGCGCACAGCACACCCATGCTTCATTTTGGGGCCTTCTGGGCTTCAGGGAAGCCTCCTGGGCAAAGCAGTAAGATAGTGAGGGGAATCCCGGCACAGCTGATCATGGGAACAGCTGATCATTGGGAGGGGGAAAAAGAAATACCTTAAGGAGTGACTGGGTGGGGAAGAATGCAGTCAGTGATGTCAGGCATGTGCGCAACGTTGTGCATGTGCGATAAGGACTGACTGGGTGGGGAGGGGAGGGGCAAATGAAGAGGGGCAGGCCAGCTAGGGGCATGATTTGCCAGTTCTCTGAACTGCACAGAATCATAACAACCAGATCTATAGAACCGGTCCAAACCTGTAGAAACCACCCCTGGCCTCATTGCCCTGTCATCAAGTACCACCCAAGACCCCAGCTCTAATTGCTTTGGGGAACGTAGCCTCATATACATTGAAGTGAATGGTCTTCCCAAGGGGAGCTGGATGGGGGAGCAGAACTGCCCCATTCCAAACAGGCTAAACTTTCATTCGTCTTTGTCCACTTTTTTAACTAATCAAAAGCATCTTCCTTCTGTCTGGAACTAATCTAGGTTTGTTCTTTCTCAACTATCATATTATTGAACTTGAGCACTGCATGAATTGTTGTCTATGGCTGTGACACCAAAAATTAAAATGAAATCTATAACGCTGTATGCATTCAGCAGCCAAAGCTTTTCACAGGCTCTTCAAGGCAGCTATAATTTGTTTCCCTAACTTGGTAACCCCGAATTGCACTTCCATTAAGAGCTCCTGGCCATGCATTGTGCATGCTCAGATGTTTCTCCAAGTTGCTGACTAAGAGATTCTTCCAGCTACTACAACTGCTGGAGGAAGCCTCAAAGTGAAGTGAAGTGTTCTAAGAAAAGAATCTGCATTTGTTCTTTTGACATCATCCAGGTGATGGGGTGGCAGACATTCTCTCATCCTTGTTGGTTATTTTGACATAACAATTTCGGAGGATGCTAGAAGATGCCAGAAGTCACCGTGGGTATCCACCTTGAAGATCTGTGTACAGTGAATGGATGCTTCCTATTTCAGTGAATTCACTTGGCCATAACTGATATGATCATGGGAATTCTCTCCTCCTCCTCCAGTATGGAGTGTGTCTATGGGGGTCATTTTTACAAGTTGAAGTTCTGATCCTCTGAGTTTTGTGTGAAAATGCAACACTGCAGTGTATTCTATGCTTGTTTACTTTCCGCTTTAATCACAATAGAGCTAGAACATACCTTGGAGGTCAGCTATCTAGTCCAGGGGTGGGCAAACTACGGCCCGGGGGCCACATCCGGCCCATTGGGCTTTTTAATCTGGCCCGCCGAAGATTGGTACAGAATTAAGGTTTGATGTGAATGATTGAATGATTGCATTCATTTGATTTTGACTTGCAATGACAGGCATTTCGACACCAGGTGGCGGCCCCTTCTGTCAAATTTTAAAAGTCAATGAGGCCCCCGAGCCAAAAAGTTTGCCCACCCCTGATCTACTTCAACCTTGTGCTCAAGCAGGATACCCTATGCTATTCCAGACAAGTGGCTATCCAGTCTTTCCTTAAAAATCTCCAGGGATGGAGCACCCACAACTTCTGAAGACCAAATGTTTCACTGGTTAGAATAGAATGGAGCTGGAAGGGACCTTGAAGGTGTTCTAGTCCACCCCCCTGCTCAAGCAGGAGACCCTACACCATTTCAGATAAGTGACTGTCTAGTCTCTTCTTAAAAACCTCCAGTGATGTAGCACCCATGGTTTCTGGAGGCAACTTCTGTTCCGCTGGTTAATTGTCCTCATTGTTAGGAAGTTTCTCCTGAATTGCAGGTTACTCCTCTCTTTCATTAGTTTCCAACTATTGTTTCTTGTCTTGCCTTCATTGGAGAATAATTTGATCCCCTCTTCTTTGTGGCAGCCTCTCAAATGCTGAAATTGTCAGTCAGTGCTCCATTCAAAATTCAAGAAAGAAATACTTAGACTCCATAGATTAGAGAAAAGATGTCTTTTACTGAAAATGAAGTGATAGCATCGATAGGATTCTGAATTGGGAGAAATAAGGCATGCAAACCAGATATACAAAGTGATGGAATTGTTCCCACTCCCCCATAGTTCAAAAGATTCTTCCAATTAAAAGTTCTGAATGTGATCATGTGGACATCTTCAGGTGGTGATGAGGCCTCTGTCCGTTGACCTTGGCATATTTTGATAAAGGTTTGCAGCTGCGCAGAGAAAAGAAAGCTAAGCGAGAAATAGAAACCTAAGAGCAGGAATTTATACTCCCCACAACTCCTCATTTACACAACACAAGAATGTAACACCTCCAGGTCTCTTCCCAGACATTATCCCCCCTCCTCCCCTGCCCCGTTACTTATGGCAGCCAAAAGATGCAAAGCAGTAGTAGAAGATCTTGAAAGCTGACAGAAATACTGCTATCATGTGCCCCTAATTCTTCTTTTCCTTAGATTAGCAAAACCCAAATCCTGCAACCATTCTCAGTATGTTTTAGTCTCCAGGCCTTTGGTCATCTTAGTTGCTCTTTCTCTGAACTTTTTCCAAAGTTGTTTTCCCCATTTGTTTTGGTGGTATGGTGACCAAAATTGGTTGCAGTATTCTAGGTGTGGTCTTAATTGTGTGGTTAATTGTTTTCACTGTCACAAAGTTCCTCCTTAATTCCAGATTGCTTCTCTCCTTGATTAGTTTCCATCCATTGTTTCTTGTCTTGCCATCTAGTGCTTTGGAAAATAACTTGACTCCCTCTTCTTTGGGGCAGCCCTTTCTCTTTTTCACCAATGATGCCATTTCATTTTCCAATATTTCTCCACAGCATGGTTGCATTTTCCAATACTCTTTAGTTAACAATCAATCTGAAGTCCTGTTAAGAACACACAGTAACTCTTCCCCACTCCCATTTCAACCCAATCAAGCAAAGTTGTTCTTTGATTGATTTTAGTGCTGAGTAATTAGCCTTTTAAAAGCTCAAGGTATATAGGTTTCTTAGATTTGTCTGCTGTCTTAGATTTGCACAAAATGAATGTGTAGCCATTAAGATTACTGGCAACCCAAAAATCACTAATGATTCACTGATCAATTCATCTTTATCTGTCAGGCTGAAAACAGAATTACACTTCATAGAGGAAAGAAATATTTTGGGCAAAGGGGAGGAACAATGATCTCACCTCTCTTACAAATTCCCTACTAATTGTCAGATTTTGCCAAAAGGGAAAATTTCAAAGTGAAGTCTGACAACCCAGCACCCTTCAGGATATCTGAGAAGGAGAAGCCACATTCTGAGTGATTGTGCTTTCAGATCAGCTACCCAGAAATCTACAATTCACCTTGCTTTCCCTCTGAGTTCTGGACCACTTGAAGCTCCGAATGGTCTTAAGAGCTGTCCTATGCAGAATACATTGCAATAAGAGCCACGGTGGTGCAGTGGTTAGAATGCAGTATTGCAGGCTAATTCTGTCCACTGCCGGCAGTTCGATTCTGACTGGCTCAAGGTTGACTCAGCCTTCCATCCTTCCTAGGTGGGTAAAATGGGGAGCCAGATTGTTGGGGGCAAGAGGCTGGCTCTAGAAACCGCTTAGAGAGGCCTGGAAAGCAGCATGAAGTGGTGTATAAGTCTAAGGGCTATCGCTGTTCCCTCTGCTATAATGCCAGCTTGTAACTAATTTCTGAATAAAATGTTCCCAAACAGCTTTAATTTCTTCTACAGTCAAAGAGTATTGCTGCATCGTATTGATGAGTCTGTTTGCCTTTAAGATTAATTCTTTGATCTCTCTGGTTTCCTGCAGCCAGCCTTCAAGTCCCCTCTTATTTACTTTCCAGTCAGCAAAACCTACCCATGAGAGAATTTCTTACCCTTAATTTATTATTTCTTTCCTTCCTTCCTTCCTTCCTTCCTTCCTTCCTTCCTTCCTTCCTTC
>NW_020769398.1:2970462-2986162 GCF_900518735.1 Pseudonaja textilis | reverse complement strand
TCCTTCCTTCCTTCCTTCCTTCCTTCCTTCCTTCCTTCCTTCCTTCCTTCCTTCCTTCCTTCCACAATGCACAGTGGTTAGAATGCAGTATTGCAGGCTAACTCTGCCAAGTTCGATTCTCACTGGCTCAAGATTGACTCAGTCTTCCATCCTCCTGAGGTGGGTAAAATGAGGGCCCAGATTGTTGTGGGCAAGAGGCTGACTCTGGAAACTACTTAGAGAAGGCTGTAAAAGCACGGTGAAACAGTATATAAGTCTAAGTGCTATTACTATTAGAAGACTTTGTCTTTATCACCCTTTCTTTGTTAGACTAGACATTGTACTGTTTAGTCTGCAAATCCCTTATCATCTTTGTGGCTCATCTATGCACTCTTCCTAGGGCCTCAGCATTTTTTTTTTTTGTATCATGGTGACCAGAACTGGACATAGCATTCTAAGTCTAGTGAAGTCTAATCTAGTGAAGAGAAGGACCAGGGGAGACAGGATAGCAGTCTTTCAATATCTGCCCCAGAGAGGAGGAAGGGGTCAGGCTATTTTCTAAGGCACTTGAAGGCCAGACAAGGAACAGTGGATGGAAACTGAACAAGGAGAGATTCAACTTGGAAATATGGAGAAATTTTCTGATGGTGGGAACAATCAACCAAAAGAACAAAAGTTGCCTTCATAAGTTGGGAGCTTTATCACTGGAAGCTTTCAAGAAGAGATTGGGCTGCCATCTGTCAGAAATGGTGTAGGGTCTCCTGCTTGGGTGGGGGGTTGGACTAGATGACCTACAAGATCCCTTCCAACTCAATCTGTATCGATCTATAAGTGTTGTCTTACTAGTACAATATAAAGCAGCACTATCACGTCATGTGATACTATTCCTCTATTGATGCAGAAGTCCAGATTACTGGACAAGGTCCTGACAACGTTCTTCTAAACCCCATATCTTCACGTCTTCTGTCTCCTCTTTCTTTTCTTTATATTTGCAGGAGATAAAGTCTCCTTCAAGTCAAGCTCAATTTTCTAAGATTACAAGAACTCAGTGTTGGAAGATTTCCTGGCAGTGTTACAAACATTGTTCTTCTTTGACTTCTGGATTTTCTTTTTCACTTCTCAGTCTGTTCTACTGTGATGAACTTTTCTGTTGGCTTCTGATCGAAATGCCAACAAATTGGCTTGTCCATACTTCCAAAATTATTAGATGTTCTGAAACATGCTGGATCATAAGCAGTACTGTATTCATATCATTGCCTGCTTGTTCCAAAACACCTTTTGGAAATCAGCTGCATCTTGTTTCACTTTCTGCACAAACTTGCATTAAAGACATCATGGTTTTAATGAATGGCATTACAAAGACAGCTATTTTAATGAGTTGGATTAAAGACAGAATGTCTATTGAATGGACTCATTAAAGCAGCAATTGTCTTTTCAGGCTGCTTTGAGGAGATGCTGCCCTGCAGCCCTATGCATTCTGAAGCACCATTTCTGCATCATGTTTGAAAGATGGACAGTCTCAATAATCAAAGTACACAGTGTAGCTTCCAAGTCCAGATGAGGGTTATAAACTGCTACTTTCAAAAGGTTATAATTATTAAAATATGCATGCTGTCTGACTCCCAACCGCTCTGGGCAGTTTACAAGTAAAATATTAACAAGAGTAGAAGACCTCCCAGGTCCTTTCCAACCCTATGATTCTAACAATATGTTGTGGTTCGCTGGTTTGCTAGTGCAGACAGCAGTGGAATCGGACAGTGGGGAAGAACGGGGACCAGTCTGGGAGTCTGGAGAGGACTCGGATGAGGGTCCTGCATCTGATGCAGAGATGGGGCAAGGACCATCTGGAAGTGGGGTGCTGACTCTGGAACCTCCGGAGTTTGGCAGCAGCAGAAACAAGGGGAGCCAGTTTCCAGTGTGTGTGTGTGCGCAGAGTTGCTAGAAGGTCAGAGCAGCTGAGATAAAAGGGTCGACTCAGGAGTAAGGCTTGGAGGTGATTGCCCCTCCCATAAGGGATAAAAGTCAGATCTAAATGACGAAACCTTTGCAGGAAACAAAGTAGTTCAATAGACTCTGAGTCATTCTTCAAGCTCTTTGCACTTCGGTTGGTTTCTTTTCTAGTTCATTTGATACTTCTGTTTTTGGCAGCGCTTCACAGAACTGAAAGGTGTGTGCTTATCTCGGGGGACTGTTTGAGATTAATTCCGGCTGGGAATGAAAACAATTCCCAGCATTGCAATAAAATAAGTCTTGTTTTTAAAATAAGGGTATGTGTAATTACAGCTTAGGAAGCTTGGGTCAGGACCAATATTAATAATAAACAAGAAGAAATAAAGCAAACTGGATGGAAACAAAAAGCAACAACCAACAAAGGGGCTACAATCACATTATCCCAAGGATGTGGGCAAAGAGCCAAGTCTTCAAAGTTCTTGTAAAGTGAAGGTTATTTGAATCTCAGGAGTCTTATTCCAGGTGCTATAACAGAGAAGGTGCATTTCCGGAGTCCTACTAGGTAGCATTGTTTAATTGAAGAAACTTAAGAGTGTGCCAAACCTTATTGGATTGAATCTCTGATAGTTTGATATGGGGTTTCCCAAATTGTCCTGTCATCCAGTGAATAGTTTAATGATAATTCCAATGTAGCTCATGTGGAGGCAGGCAGGCAGAGCAAAAGTGCTCAAACGTGGGGCGGGAAGCAGAGGTGGTATTCCGCCGGTTCTGGCTGGTTCTGGAGAACCAGTAGCGAACATTTTGAGTAGTTCAGAGAACCAGTCAATGCTACCTCTGACTGGCCCCGCCTCCATCTCTTCTCTACCTCTAAAAATACATACACAGTTAGAAAAAATGGTAAAGCAGCATATAGACTATAAGACAGAAATATTTTTGTTAGGCATAATACCGGAAAAGAATGATAAAGGGAATCTATATTTAATCTGACATTTTGACAGCAGCAAGAATTATATATGAGCAGTACTGGAAAAATGAGGAAACACCAACAGAAGAAGATGCAATTAAAACAATTTTAGACTGTGCAGAAATGAATAGATTGACACTAAAATTAAAAGAAAAAGAAGACACAAACATGGGACTTGTTTTACAAATGGTTGGACAGTAGAGGTAGAAATTGGGAGAGGGGATAGTATTATTATATATACATAAAATAATCCAGACATGTTGTTCACTAAACACCTATGTATGTAATGTGAAAACATATAAATTGTTAAAAAAATATGCTGGTGAAACATGGACACTAACCTCACAATTGTTACAGAAGCTATGGGTGGCACAAAGAGCCATGGAAAGAGACATGCTTGACATCACAAGACAAGATAGAAAGACCTGCAGATGGATTAGAGAACAAATGAAAATATACAATGCCATCAAGAGAGTAAAAGAATAGAAATGAAAATGGGCTGGTCACCAAGCAAGAAGAACTGAGGGCAGGTGGACCAAGGCAGGCATAGAATGGATCCCATTTGATCAAAAGCATCCACGAAAGAGACCTAAACAAGATGGTATGATGACATTAACAAGTATTGTAGGTGTCAATTGGCAAAAGAAAGCTCAGGACCATATTGGTTGAAAATATGCAGATCAGTCCTTCATCTTGCAGTGGATAGACAATGGTTGGAAGGATGATGATGAATGATAGTGCCAGATGATCTTTCAGAGTTCCAGAGTTGTATAATGCTATTTATCAATTTCTGAATTCCAATTTCAGAGAGTTGTTAGAAGAGCCAAGCAACAGCCGAGACTTTAACAACATCCGTTAAAGTCATTGAAGATGGAAACCGATATGGAAAAGCAGCAGAAGTCTTTCCAACTCTTTGAACTCAGGAGGAGGTTCCAACCTCTAATTGTTAAGATAAAGGATACAGTAATATCAACTCTGAAGATGCCTCAGAAGGTATTTCCAATTTACAAGGATGGTAATACTGGAAGATGAAATGACATCAGCATATCAGTCATTGTGTCCAAAGGCTACAGGAGTTTAGTGTAACAAAGAGAAGGACTAGGGGTGATAGGAAAGCTGTCTAGGGGCTATCAGAGAAAAGGGGGGATTGGCCTAAGTAGTGGGATTCAAATTTTTTTACTACTTGTTCTGTGGGCGTGGCTTGGTGGGTGTGGCAGGGGAAGGATACTGCAAAATCCCATTTCCTCCCCACCCCACTAACCTGCTTTCCAGCTCCATTCTCCTGGGCCGGGCAACCAAAGAAGACCCAGCCAATCAGCTGGGACTCGAGAGGCAGAGAAGAGAGAGTAGTTCTCTGAACTACTCAAAATTTCCACTACCAGTTCTCCAGAACTGGTCAGAACCTGCTGAATACCACCTCTGGTTGGCCTATTCCCCAAAGGAGCTGGGGGCAGAACAAGAAGCAATGGTTGCTTTGTGGGTCATTAAAAAGCAATCCAACCTAAAATGAGAAATTTCCTGGCAATCAGAACAATTAATCAATGGAACAGCACACTTCCCAGAGTTGTGGGTGTTCCATCACAGAAGGTTTTCAAGAAGAGATTATACAGCCTTTTGTTCTGAATGGTATAGGGTCTCCAGCAGAGGGCTGGACTAGAAGACCTCCAAGGTCCCTTCCATACCCATTATGCTATGTTCTAAGTGGAAGATTTGTTTTCTAGGATCAACTGAACAGCAGTAATGGAACAAACCATCAAGAAATACACTGCAAGTTAGAAAATCTTGGAAAACATACTTAGATGCCATCAAGTTTCTATGCCTATGAAGACCTCAACAGTGCAAACAATTGTGTTTTCTGGACATGCTATAGAAGTAAGTTTGCCTTCTGAAAAAGCAGAATAGAAAGAATATTGACAGTTTTGAACGTTCGAGAAAACTCCTGAGACTATCGTAGGCAGCCAAGAAAATAAATGAATGGATCATCGGACAAATTGGCCCCACGTTTTTACTTGCGGCATAAATGATTAACTTCAAATTATCATACTTCATGGACATTATAAGAAGACCTAAGTCTCTGGAGAAAGCGTTAATGCTGGGAAAGGTGGAAAGGAAAGAGCAGGACTACTAGCAGGAAGGTGGATAAATTTGATGGCACATAATCAATCAGTCAGTTAATTAGTAGTGAGAAACCTGATTTTACTTCAACTACTATCGAATTACTTTACTTTTTTTCTGTCCCTGGATCTTTTCCACAATTTTCTCCCACAACAAGGTTCAAAGACAAAGCTAACCGGAACATGGTGGCGGTGGTAGCAGCAGCGTGAGGAGCTCTGGCGGGCACGGGCAGTGCCAGGCGACAAGCCCTCTAATTCCTGCGGGTGAGGTGGTGTGGAAAGGGAACTTCACCAGGACAGTGGTGATACCCAAGCAGGAAAAGCCCAAAGGGAACATCAGGCCAGTCATAAAACAAACTTGCATAGGAAAAGAGATTTAATAAAAGGTATTGGAAGAAGCCCCCTAGACAAAAGCCAAGTAATTAAGAAAGCTAGGGAAACAAGAAAAAGAAATCCCTTACAAACAAAAGGTCATGCCAAATCAGCAAAACAAATAGACAAAAGACACGAAATAAATTCCATAGCAGACAGGAGATTGCCACCAAACAAATATAAGAAAACATTAGGATGAAACTGATAATCCAATCAAACCACCCCGCAGAGTTTACCCTCTGGCGGAAATGAAGACAACCCCCTGACAGGATTTAAAACATTAAGAAATACAAACACAAGCACTCACACACAAAAGGAGAAAAGGTATAAAAATCAGGAGTTTATTATACAAAGATGGCTAGCCCCAGGAACGCAGACTTCTTGCTATCTCTTGCCTTCCTGAAAATTAAAGGAACCCGCTTCCAAGCAGTTGTCTCTGTCTGTGTCCTTGAACTGGAGCCCTCCCAGCAGGAAAACCGAATCCTCAAAAGAAAGGCATTTTCCAGCCTTTCAACAGTGGAAAGCCTAATGCCCGAGACTTGCCAGCAAGCCAGAAAAGAGCGCCATTCCTCAGTAAGCGCTCAATTCAAAAGTATTCGGCGATTTCCAATTCCTCCCATCCTTGACTAGCCTGCCAGAAAAGAGCTCATTCCTCGGAAAGCGCTACATTCAAAAGTGCTCAACGATCTGCGATTCGACCCATCCTACTAGAAGGTAAGGCGGTGGGGCTCGCCAGTACTGGGGGCTCTATGATCATCCTTGCAGGGCGGTGAGGCGGTGAGATTCATCCCATCCTTGCAGGGCGGTGAGCACTGGGAGCTGTGAGTCGGTCTTCAGACGTTTGCAGCCCGGGTGTGAAGCGGGCTGCTTCCCCCTGCCCGCCCCACCCTTCCCTCTTCACCAAATTTATTTATTTATTTTATTTATTTGTCAATTGTTTACGAGATAAGTAAAAGTGTATACATAATTATGAATACATGAAATGAGTACATATAAGAAAAATAAAAGAAAAATAAAAGAAACAATAGGACAGGGACGGTAGGCACGTTGGTGCGCTTATGCACGCCCCCTACAGACCTCTTAGGAAAGGGGTGAGGTCAATAGTAGACAGTCTAAGGTTAAAGTTTTTGGGGTTTGGGGAAGAAACTACAGAGTCGGGTAGAGTATTCCAGACATTGACCACTCTGTTGCTAAAGTCGTATTTCCTGCAGTCAAGCTTGGTGCGGTTAACCTTGAGTTTGTATCTGTTGTGTGTTCTTGTGTTGTTATGGTTGAAGCTGAAGTATTCATTGACAGGTAGGACATTGCAATGTATGATTTTATATACCATGCTTAAATCAGACCGAAGACGGCGTAATTCAAGGTTTTCTAGTTCTAGAATTTCAAGTCTGGTGGCATAAGGTATTCTACAACGAGTAGAGGAATGGAGAACTCTTCTTGTGAAATATTTCTGGACTTTCTCAATTGTGCTAATATCAGATACGTAATGTGGGTTCCAGACTGATGAGCTGTATTCGAGTATTGGTCTAGCAAATGTTTTGTATGCTCTAGTTAGTAGTGTGATATTACCAGAGAAAAAGCTACGTAAGATTAGGTTAACAACTCTTAATGCCTTTTTGGCTATGTAGTTGCAGTGGGCACTAGCACTTAGATCATTAGAGGTGAGTATTCCAAGGTCCTTTACAGAGCTTGGATCATCAACAAGATCTTGACTATTCAGCTTGTATTTTATTTTCGGATTTTTTTTGCCAATATGTAAGACAGAGCATTTATTTGTTGAGATTTGAAGTTGCCATTTGTTTGACCATTCTGATACACAGTCAAGATCTTCTTGAAGGGTAGCAGTATTGTCTGTGGTATTGAACAGCTTTACATCATCAGCGAAAAGAACGCAGTTGCTCTTAATATGATCACAGAGGTCATTTATGTAGAGTATGAAGAGAGTTGGTCCTAGAACACTGCCTTGGGGGACACCACTATTGACAGGTACAGAATTTGATAGGACACTCCCAATTTTGACCATTTGTTGTCTGTTTGACAGGAATGCTTCTATCCAGTTATGCAGTTGTCCAGAGATACCATAGGATTTTATTTTTAGTAGTAGTTTGTCATGTACCACTGAATCAAAGGCTTTACAGAAGTCTATGTAGATTGCATCTATTGTTTTGCCCTGATCAAGTTGTGTAGTCCATATGTTTTTGCAGTGTAAGAGTTGCAGATTACAGGATAGCTTTTTTCTGAAACCGAATTGTTTATTGGAGAGTAGGTTGTTTGTCTCTAAGTGGAGGATGATGGATTGGTTAATAATTGATTCCATGACTTTACAGGTGACGCAGCATAAGGAGATTGGTCTGTAATTTTCAACTAGGCAGGGGTCTCCCTTTTTGAAGATGGGGATGACTGTGGCTTGTGACCATAGGTTAGGCAAGGAACTGGTCCTGAAAGATTTTTCAAAGATTATGCTTAGAGGTTCGGCTATGGCAGTGGATAACTTTTTTAAGAGATAGGCACATATTCCATCCGGTCCAATAGATAGGGATGGTTTTAGATTGCGTAGTGCTTTTTCAACATTGTCTTCTGTAAAATCGATATGTATTAGATCACTGTAGTTATCTGTGGTTCGGCTAGGAAATGCTGGGCATGATCCATTGCTGTTTACAAATACTGAGCCAAAAAATGTGTTAAAGATGTTGGCTTTAATGGTGTCGTCGTTGCAGTCTTTACCATTAGGTCCTATCAGGGGTGGGATGGACCTTGAATCTTTTGGTTTGTTGTTTACAAAATTGTAAAAAGCATTGGTGGAATTGGTGCTTAGAAGGTTTTCCTCTTGTTTAATATGATAATTGGTGCATTCGGTCTTTATTTGGTGGCATAAATTTTTGTATCGGCTTTTGAAATTGGCAACGTGACCAGATTTGTTTTTCCGTCAGAGTGATCTCTTTTTGGATTGAAGTTTCCTTATTGTTATGGGCAATCTGTTTTTTTGTTTTGTTTTGGGAGTAGTTGTTGGTACATATAGTTTGATGACTCTTTTGACTTCAAGTAAAAATATGTTGTAATGGTCTTCAACAGTATTGCATCCATTGAATAGAGATTGCCAATCAAGGGATGAGAGATCGTTGTTTATAAGATCATAGTTGCCTTTTTTGAAATTATAATTGGGGATCACATCATTGTGGTGGTTTTTGTGTGGACGTATGTTGAGACAAAAGTCAATCATATTGTGGTCACTGCTGGAAAAGGGTTCTTTAGTTTGTATTCCGTAAATTAAATTCAAACTATTGCAGAAGATGAGATCGAGGCAGTTGTTTAGTCTAGTGTTGTTGGATACTAGCTGTTCCAGTCCCAGATTTGTAACAGCATTGTAAAAGGTTGCATGTATGGTTTCAGTTGTACATTCATTTAGGGTCCAGTCAATATGAGGCAGATTGAAATCACCAAGAAAGATAAAAGGGTATGGGCAGGATGCTGCCCATGTTAGTAGTGTATTTAGCTTGTTTACATGTTCAATGTCATAATCAGGTGCTCTGTAACATAGTAAGAATCGAATTGTGATATTTAAGGATAGTTCACAGATAATGGTCTCAGGAAGAGCAAGCTCCTGGGTAACTTGGATATTTTTTAGATGTAAGGACTTTTTGTAGAAGATAGCAACACCACCTCCTCTACGAATTTCACGATCTGATCGGTAAACATGATAGTCTCTTACTGTGGTAATGGAGTCGGGGAGAGATGCATTGAGCCATGTTTCACAGACAAATATAATGTCGAATTTAGCCATATTTAGTAGGAGGAAAAATTCAGGTATTTTATTTACAAGGCTTCTTGCATTGAGTAGCTTGCATTTAAGGCCAGCAGTAGTTGGAGTTGAGGTAGTTAGGGGCGTGCGTGCCTAGTCTTGGGTGATGGTGGATTGGTTGAGGTAGGGTTGTGGTTGAAGGTTAAAGCTGAGTTGCGGGATGTGTGACTTACTTTTGATACAGTCAGCATGGTAGTCAATGTACAGGTCCTAATGCTAATCCGGACTCCCTCTTTAAAAGGACAGTAAGTTTGGACTCCCAATAAGTAGGGAAGTATTGTTATAACTGAACTCCTGTGAAGATTGGAAGCAATTTTATTTCCTGTGATAGAAGCAGAAGTATATTGAAGCCAGGAGCGAATGCTCAGTACAAATCTGAGTCAACATAGTAAAAATATAAACTGTTCGAATTACCAGTGCAAGACTATCTACGTGCCTCTTTCTCTTAAAAGCAACAAACTTTGAAAGTGTATTTAGTTAACTACGAGGGGCCGAGAAATCTCATTCATCAAGGGAAAACAAAAACAAAAAGTTTCCTGTTGCCTCCCTGTGAATTGTTCAGTTTGTCTCTGCTGAATCAAAGTCTGCTTGCAAAAAGGAGAGAAGAATAGTTGGTTTCCTCTGTTCTTCAACAGGAAGTAGCCAATAAAAAAAACCTCTTGCATTCCTTCGCCTCCATTGAAACAATCTGCCTGCTACCTCCAAAGTCATTAATCTTTTCTTGAGAGGAAGAAACGGGCTGTGATTCACCCCTTTTTGATGACAAAATGCAAATCCAGCAAACACTTTAAATCAGCCATCTCCATAGAAATGGGCTGTTTCCTCCCCAAAGAGAGAATTTCAACATTCAACCAGCGATTTAAAAAAAAACATTTTCTAATTCTACCTCAATACCTATATCAATGATTAGATAATCAATTTCTAAAAATAATTAATTTATCAATTGTTTAATTGATTTATTGTTTTAATTGATCAGTGTGATTAGAGTGTTTAATGCAAATAGTGTGATTACTGATTAATGTAAAAAAAAATCAGGCTTAATGTAATTTAATTGATTAGTAAAATTAGTGATTCAGTGAATTTAATTGAACAGTGTATTTAACAATTAGTGTAATTAATTAATTAGGCTGGTTGTTGCTTAGCATAATTACTTGACTAGAGATATTATTGTAATTGATTAATTGGTGTGATATTGGCTATATTGATTACCCAAATTTATTTTATTAAGCAATTTAATCAATGTACTATCTCAACAAACCCACCATGCCAGTAAAAAAATCCAATACCAAACCACAACCTAAAGAAAAAAAAAATCCTGACCAATGAACCTCAAGTCTCCTGCACATGCTTCATCTGCTTTATAACTCTAAAGTTTAATGAAAATTCCATCAAATGTTCTCTATGTGAAAAATATGCTCATCATGACTGCCTGGAATTACCCAAGCAAATGACTCAATTCCAAGAAACATCCAATTATGCATTTCCATTTTTCTGCCCACCATGCAAACCCAAACTGGACAAACATATAGCCCTGTTTGAAAGAGTTGACTCCATAGAAACACGAATATCATCCCTTGACATTATAGTAGCATCCTTGGACACTTTAAATGAAAGATTAACTAACCTTGTAAAAAAGAAAGACACAACACAAAAACCTGAACATCCAATAGCTACAAACCAACAACTGCAACCTAATCCACAAAAAAAACATAAATCCAACAAATGCTATCCCAATCCTTGTCAGAGAAGCTGTCGAGCATGAACGAAAGCCTCCTAACGCTATCTTATTTGGTCTAGAGGACATCAATAACAATGATGATATCACAATTGTCCGCAACATCATCAGTGACTGTCAAGCATCAACCATCTCCCCTGATGAAATACTTGACATTTCCCGCATTGGCCGAGAGCTCAAAAACAGACGGCTCTGTGGCCCCACGCTTCTGCAGGGTCATTTGCAAAAATGAATTAAACAAATGTAAATTCATTTATACTATAAATTCACTCGCCCAAAACAACCATAAAAACCTCCGATCTTGTCCTGACCTAACCTTACAGCAACGTGCCCACTCCCGTATATTACGCACAGAACTCAAAAATCATCTAGACAATAGAAAGAAGGACCTGTACATTGATTACCGTGCAGACTGTATAAAAAAAAAGTCACACAACCCACAACTCAGCATCCAACCCTACTTCAACCAATCCAACATCACCCAAGACTTGGCACGCACGCCCCCGACTACCTCAATTCAAATTACAATTGGCCTTAAATGCAAGCTACTCTTTGCAAGAATCCTTGTAAATAAAATACCTGAATTTCTCATCTTACTAAATATGGTTAAATTCAACATCATATTTGTCTGTGAAACATGGCTCAATGCATCTCTCCCTGATTCCATTATCTTAGTAAGAGACTATCATGTTTACCAATCCGATTGTGAAATCCGTAGAGGAGGTGGTGTTGCTATCTTCTATAAAAAGTCCTTACATCTAAAAAACATCCAAGTTACCCAAGAGCTTGCTCTTCCTGAGACCATTATCTGTGAACTGACCTTAAATATCACATTTTGGTTCTTACTGTTACAGACCCTCTGATTATGACATCAAACATGTAAACAAGCTAAATACACTACTAACATGGCCAGCATCCTGCCCACACACTTTTATCTTTCTTGGTGACTTCAATCTACCACATATTAACTGGACCCTAAACGAATGTACAACTAAACCCATACATGCAACCTTCTACAATGCTGTAACAAATCTGGGACTGGAACTACTAGTTCCAAATAATACTAGGCTTAACAACTGCCTCGATCTCATCTTCTGCAATAGTTTGAATTCAATTTATGGAATACAAATTAACCCTTTTCCAACAGTGACCACAACATGATTGACTTTTGCTTCAACATATGTCCACACAAAAATCATCACAATGACAAAATCCCCAATTATAACTTCAAAAAAGGCAACTATGATCTTATAATCAACAATCTCTCTTCCCTTGATTGGCAATTTCTATTCACTGGATGCAGTACTGTTGAAGACCATTACAACATTTTCTTACTAGAGATCAAAAGAGCCACCAAACTATATGTACCAATAACAACTCCCAAAACCAGGAAAAACAGATTACCCATAACAATAAGGAAGCTTCAATCCAAAAACAGATCACTTTGGCGAAAACACAAATCTGGTCATGTTGCCAACTTCAAAAGCTGATACAAAAATCTATGCTACCAGACAAAAACTGAATGCACTAATTATCACATTAAACAAGAGGAAAACCTTCTATGCACAAATTCCACCCATGCTTTCTACAATTTTGTAAACAACAAACTAAAAGACTAAAGGTATATCCCACCCCTGAAAGGACCTAATGGCAAAGACTGCAATGACGACACCATCAAAGCCAACTGAACACATTCTTTGGCTCAGTATTTGTAAACAGCAATGGATCAAGGCCAGTACTTCCTAGTCGAACCACAGACAACCACAATGATCTAATACATATTGATTTTACAGAAGACATTGTTGAAAAAGCACTGTGCAATCTAAAACCATCTCTATCTATTGGACTGGACGGAATATGTGCCTACTTCTTAAAAAAGCTATCCACTGCCATAGCCTAATCTCTAAGCATAGTCTTTGAAAAATCTTTCAGGACCAGCTCCTTGCCAAAACTATGGTCACAAGCCATGGTCATCCCCATCTTCAAAAAGGGAGACCCCAGCCTAGTTGAAAATTACAGACCAATCTCCTTATGCTGTGTCACCTGTAAAGTCATGGAATCAATTATTAACCAATTCATTATCCTCCACAACCTCCTCTCTAATAAACAATTTGGTTTCAGAAAAAATCTACCCTGAAATCTGCAACTCTTACACTGCAAAAACATATGGACTACACAACTTGATCAGGGCAAAGCGATAGACGCAATCTACATAGACTTCTGTAAAGCCTTTGATTCAGTGGTACATGACAAGCTACTCCTAAAACTAAAATTTTATGGTATCTCTGGACATCTACATAACTGGATAGAAGCATTCCTGTCAAACAGACAACAAATGATCAAAATTGGGAGCATCCTATCAAATTCTGTACCTGTCAACAGTGGTGTCCCCCAAGGCAGTGTTTTAGGACCAACTCTCTTCATACTCTACATAAATGACCACTGTGATCATATTAAGAGCAACTGCATTCTCTTTGCTAATGATGTAAACTATTCAACACCACAGACAATACTACTACCTTCCCAAAAGACCTTGACTATGTATAAGAATGGTCAATAATGGCAACTTCAAATCTCAACAAATAAATGCTCTGTCTTACATATTGGCAGAAATATCAGAAAATAAAATACAAGCTGAATAGTCAAGACCTTGTTGATGATCCAAACTCTGTCAAGGATCTTGGAGTACTCATCTCTAATGATCTAAGTGCTAGAGCCCACTGTAACTGCATAGCCAAAAAGGCATTAAGAGTTGTTAATCTAATCCTACGTAGCTTCTTCTCTGGTAATATCACACTACTAACTAGAGCATACAAAACATTTGCTAGACCTATACTTGAATACAGCTCATCAGTCTGGAACCCACATTATGTATCTGATATTAACACAGTTGAGAAAGTCCAGAAATATTTCATAAGAAGAGTTCTCCACTCCTCTACTCGTTGCAGAATACTTTATGCCACCAGACTTGGAACTCTAGACCTAGAAAACCTTGAATTACACCGTCTTCGGTCTGATCTAAGTATGGTATATAAAATCATACATTGCAATGTCCTACCTGCAAATGAATACTTCAGCTTCAATCATAACAAAACAAGAGCACACAATAGATACAAACTCAAGGTTAACTGCACCAAACTTGACTGCGGAAAATACGACTTCAGCAACAGAGTGGTCAATGCTTGGGATACTTTACCTGACTCTGTGGTTTCTTCCCCAAACCCCAAAATCTTTAACCTTAGACTGTCTCCTATTGACCTTACTAAGAGGCCTGTAGGGGGCGTGCATAAGCGCACCAATCGTGCCTGCCATCCCTGTCCTATTGTTTCTTTTTATTTTTCTTATAAGTATCTTATAAGTATCTATCTCATGTATTCAAAACTATTTTTATTCTTATACCTGTATCTTGTAAGCCATTGACAAATCAAATCAAATCAAATCAAATCAAATAAATAAATAAATAAATAAAACATCAGCTCTTCTTTCTGAGATCCAGCTTTCATAACTGCTACCACTGGGAGAAACATGGCTAAACAATGTGGACTTCTGCTGTCAGTGTGAGGTTTCTGTGCGTCCACAATTTATCTAGATCTGTTTTATAAAACCACTTTATAAAACCCTAGTAAGGCCCCACCTGGAATACTGCAACCAATGTTGGTCATCACATTATAAAAAAGATGTTGAGGCTTTGGAAAAAGTGCAGGGAAGAGCAACTAAGATGATCAAAGGTCTGGAGACTAAAATATACAATGAATGGCTGCAGGATTTGGGTCTGGTTAGTCCAAAGAAAAGAAGAATTAGGGGTGACATGATAGCAGTATTCTAGTATTTGAGGGACTGCCCTATAGAAGAGGGAGTCAAGCTATTCTCCAAAGCATCTGAAGGGCAGGACAAGAAACAATTGATGGAAAGTAATCAAAGAGAGAAGCAACCTGGAATTAAGGAGAAACTTCCTAACAGTGAGGACAATTAACCAGTGGAACAGAAGTTGCCTCCAGAAATTGTGGGCACTCCATCTGTGGAGGTTTTTAGGAAGGGTCTAGAGCCATGATGGTGAACCTATGGCACGTGTGCCAGAAATGACATGCAGAGCCATCTCTCCAGGCACGCCAGCCATAGTCCATTGCTGTTCCGGGTTCTGACACACACCAGCCAGCTGGTCTTCGCATGCGTAGGAGTGCTGGAAACCAGAAGAGCAGCTCCTGGTGAGCAGCATGTGCACCAGCCACCTGGTCTTCCAGTTTTTTAAGGTGCATGCACACATGAAGACCATCTGACCAGTGTGCATGTGCATTAGAAACTAGCCGGCCACCTGGTCTTCCAGTTTCTGACATGCATGCGTGTGCAAAGACCAGCTGGCTGGTGCACACAAGCATGTTAGAAACCGGCTGGCCAGTTGGTCTTCACCCGTGCATGCATTTTAGAAGCCAGAAGACCAGGGGGCTGGTGCGCATGCATGCACTGGGAGCTGCTCCTTCCATATGTGCACACACATTTCAGCACAGTGTCTTTTTGGTGCGTGCGCACTCCTGTTTCATCACTCAGTGCCCAAAAGGTTAACCACCACAGAGTCTCTAAACAGTCACTTATCTGAAATGGTATAGGTTCTCCTGCTTGAGCAGGGAGCTGGACACCTCCAAGGTCTGTTCCAACTTCTATTTCTATTTCATTCCTATTCTGTTCTATTTCTATTTCTATTCTATTTCTACTCTGCTTTATTTCTATTCTATTCTATTCTATTCTATTCTATTCTATTCTATTCTATTCTATTCTATTCTATTCTATTC
>NW_020769398.1:2958568-2969402 GCF_900518735.1 Pseudonaja textilis | reverse complement strand
TTCCTTTCCTTTCCTTTCCTTTCCTTTCCTTTCCTTTCCTTTCCTTTCCTTTCCTTTCCTTTCCTTTCCTTTCCTTTCCTTTCCTCCCTCCCTCCCTCCCTTCCATGATGCACAGTGATTAGAATGAAGCATTGCAGGCTAAATTCTGCCAACTGCCAGCAGTTTGATCCTGAATGGTTCAAGGTTGACTCAGTCTTCCATTCTTCTGAGATCAGTAAAATGAGGACCTAGATTGTTAGGGACAAAATACTGACACTGTAACCCACTTAGAGAGGGCTGTAAAGCACTATGAAGCAGTATATAAGTCTGAGGGCTATTGCTAGTGCTATTTTCCTCCATCCCTGGCCATTGCTTTGTTTTCCATTATTTAGTTAAACATGACTTTAACTGCATTACTACGTACGATTTTAAGCAGCTCTGTTGACATTTCGTGAACATCTGAGTTTTGTTCTTAGCAATATTTCTTTTAGGACACATTTAACTTCACCTTCCAGAGTTCAATGACGAAATCTTCATATGCATCCTTAACTGAATCCTTCATATGCATCTTTTTTGTCTTTTTATCTTGCCTATCTTTGAATGAACATTTGTATTATTTTCTTAAATAAACCTCTTCTTGTCATTTGATAGTTTTCCTCGGTTTTCTAATTGTATATTTAAACGTAACTCTTGAATCTTCTGTTATCTAGAGCTCAATTTTTCACTGTCTCTGATGTCTTTTATTTTCCTTGAGTGATTTTCGATGTATCAGCAGATCAACATTTCCTTTTCTTGGCTTTTTGCAGCTTAAGAATTATTTTTTTTGCTCAGTCTTTAATGTCAGAAGTTTTAGTCCAGAGTTCTTCCACTATTTATTTACTGCACCTAATCTATTGCATCTATTTTTAACCCTCTCCATGATCAGAGACTAAAACATATGAAGAGGAGTTGCAGGAACTGGGTATGGCTAGTCTAGAGAAAAGAAGAACTAGAGAGTAATATGACAGTGGCCTTGCAGTATTTGGGGGGCTGCCACAAAGAAGAGGGGGTGTCAACTTATTTTCCGAAGGCCAGACAAGAAACCATGGATAGAAACTCATCAAGGAGAGAAGCAACTTGGAATTAAAGAGAAACTTCCTAACAATGAACAATTAACCAGTGGAACAGCTTGCCTTTAGAAGTTGTGGATGCTCCATCACTCAAGGTTTTTAAGAAGATTGGACAGCCACTTGTCTGAAATGGAATAGAGTCTCTTGCTTGAGCAGGGGGCTGGACTATAAGACCTCTAAGAACCCTTCCAGCTTAATTTGGATTGGTTGGTTGATTCTCTCAATGTTTCAGCAGGATCTCTGTCTCCTCCTGCTTCATTTCCAAAGTCAGCTGTGTCTCATGATTCCGAATGCTATTTTTAGCTTTCTAGACTAAAAATGGACTAAATCCATTTTTAGTATATGACTTTTATTTGGTGCTGTGAAGCACTCCCTCTGCACCTGCAGCTGGACCACTGACTTGGAACACCTGCTCTGGTTACTTACCTTGGATCAGAATTGAGATCTTTCTATTGTTTTGGGTTGCAGCTGAGACCAACCTTGGGTTATAAAAGATGGCTGTCCCTTATTTCCTATGATTTTTCTTGGTCCATAATAGAAGAGGTAAAGTTTTTTTGATGTGAAGGGACCCGTTCCAGTTACAGAATGTCAATCTTTCTGCTTTGACCATCTCAAGTGTGCCTGTTCCAAGGGTTCCGAGACCATAATTAAGCACACACTCAGTTAAATGCCAGCGTGGTTGCTGATCCAGTGGAAGGTTCTGAGGCAGGTTTCTTGCCCTGTTATCTGGGAACAGTTTGACCCTGTTGCTCCTGAGGAAGTGGACAGGATCCTAGGGAGTATGCGCATGAGCACCTGTATTTTAGACCCATGTCCCTCCTGGCTTGTGAAAGCTTCCCAGGAGGTGACAGGTGGGTAGACTCTGGCCGTGATTAATGCTCCTCTACAGGAGGGGATGGGGCCCCAATACTTTAAGGAAGCTGTGGTCCACCCTCTTCTTAAGAAGCCATCGCTGGACTCCATCCGGTTGGATAATTTCCGACCTGTCTCCAATCTTCCCTTTTTGGGGAAGGTTGTTGAAAAAGTGGTTGCGCAACAGCTCCAGAGGTTTCTGGATGAAACGGATTATCTTGACCCATACCGATCAGGATTCAGGCCTGGATTTGGGACAGAAACAGCATTGATTGCACTTTTGGCTGATTTCTGGCAGGAGTGGGATGTGGGTAGTGCATCCATCCTTGCTCTACTTGACTTCTTGGCGGCTTTTGATACCATTGACCATGGGGATTATACTGGGACGGCTTCAGGGGATGGGAGTGGGAGGCCTTGTGCTGTCTTGGTTCACTTCCTTCCTCTGCAGCTGCTCTCAGTCAGTGTTGATAGGAGGGGAGAGATCCAACCCTCGCCCACTGCTTTACGGGGTTCCGCAGGGCTCAGTACTCTCTCAGCTCCTGTTCAACATTTATATGAAACCGCTGGGTGAGATCATCCATCACCACGGACTGAGGTATCACCAATATGCTGATGAGACTCAGCTGTGTGTCTCAGCCAGTGGTGAGTTAAGTGTTGCTGTGTCCTCCCTCTCATAGTGCCTGGAGGCTGTTAGGGGCTGGATGGGGAGCAACGGGTTGAAACTAAACCCGTGCAAGACCGAGTGGCTCTGGGTCTGGGGTTCATTGGTTCATGGAGAATTACCACCTTTAGTCTTGGATGGGGTGGCACTACCCTAAACAGAACCTGTGTGTAATCTAGGGGTTTTCCTGGACTCATGACTTCTCTTTGAAGAGCAGATGGCAGTCATGGCCAGGAGGGGCTTTGCACAACTGCAGGTTGTGCACCAGTTACGCCCTTTCCTGGATCAGTGGTCCGTACTCATAGTCACTCATGCCCTGGTCACTTCCTGTCTTGATTATTGCAATGTGCTCTACATGGGGCTGCCCTTGAAGAGCATCCAGAAGCTTCAGTTGGTGCAAAATGCAGCGGCCCACATGATTTTATGCAGACCCTGGTGTGCACATGTATCATCTCTCCGGGAGGAGCTTCACTGGCTGCCAATTTGCTTCCGGGTGCAATTCAAGGTGCTGGTTGTCACCTTTAAAGCCCTTCATGGCTTGCGTCCGTGTTATCTGAGGAAACATCTCTTGCCAGTGGCATCTACCTGACCCATTAGAGTGAGGAGGCAGGGAATGCTGCGGGGTCCCACCCCTGAGGGAATAAGTCTTTATTGATTAGCCCCGGGGCCATATCAAAGTACAAAATTCCAGCAACAATTTGTTACTAAAATTTAATAAAAGCAATTCAAAATGAAATTTGATAAAATACTATTTAAAATGGAACTTGACAAAACACAACCTAAAATGGAACAACCTAAAATACGATTTAAGATGACATAGTAATAAAATACAATCCAAAATAAAATTGTAATAATGTACAATAATTTAAGATATAGATAAAATATTATAACATTATATTTCGGAGTCATAATGATCCAGGAGATTTGTGATTGTAGTTTTATTTGCTCTAGTAGGCATAATTTGGGTAGTCTATCAGTCTCCATTTCATTAACTTTGCACCAGTAGTTATAAGCTCTAATTTTAGATAATGCTGAATTGTATAAATTCCCAATTCAGCTCTAACTGATGCAGCAGATGTTTTTGGGTCTACACCCAAAATACATCTCAAATGCTGGGACTGTGCTTCTTCTAAGACTGTGGTTGAGTAAAGACCCCAAATTTCTGCTCCATACAAGAGCATTGTGGTAACCTTAGCCTTATAAACCTTGATTAATGGGACTAGGGACCCTGGATAACTATGGTTTTTTAGTTTGAGCAATAAATTCAAACGGCCTTTTGCTCTAAATGTACTCTGTTGATGATGGCAGGCCCAAGATCCAGTCTTGGAAAAAGTTATGCCCAAATATACAAAGGAATTAACCTGTTCAATTGGTTCACCATCCAATTGCCACCTATGTCTCTGATGGTTTCTTCCAAACACCATTATTTTGATTTAGATTTATTAATGTTTAAAGAGTTATCCTGGCAATAAGAGCTAAATCTTCTTAATAGCCTACGTAATCCTACTTGTGTGTATGATAATAAAATCATATCATCAGCATAAAGCAAGCTGTTACAGTAAGTATTAAAGATCATCGGCATGTGCACCATGGTTTCCTTCATTAACCCTGGCAGGTCATTGATGTATACATTAAATAATAATGGGGCCAGGATACACCCTTGCCTTATCCCTTTATTTGTGCAAATCCTGTTAGTCAGGGCCCCGTTAACCCCATACTGCACCCTCAAACAGGTACTTGTGTAAAGGGCTTTAATCAAAGCCAAGAGTCTGGGTTCTATTTTGAGAGATGTCAGTTTAGTCCATAGGTCTATGAAAGCAGCAAACAGGGGTCTTCTCTTAAAGGCAATTAGATGATTCAAGACAGTTATCAATAGTAGATCTGCCTTGTCTAAAACCTGCTTGTTCTTCTGTGAGGATGTTATTTTCCTCTACCCAGATTTCAATTGTTCAAAAGGTACCTTGCATATATTTTTGCTACAATGTCAATCAGGCTGATGGGCCTATAATTACTAGGATCCTTTTTATTCCCTTTTTTTATATATGGGGACAAATATTGCCATCTTCTACCCATCTGGTATATGGCAGGTGTTATTTATGAGTGTAAAAAGGCCTGCTAATACAAGGTCCCACCAGCTGGGAAATTTCTTAAATAGTTCTGCTGGTAGAAAATCCTTTCCTGGGGCTTTATTGCTCTTTAAACTTTTAATGATGGACTGTATCTCCTTTTCTGAGACTGGTGGCCAAGGAGGGGGGAAGTTCTAGGGTTTATTAAATCACTGTTTAAAAATAATTTCTTTACTGGTTTGGTGGAGGCAAACAAGCACTGATAATAATTCTCCCAATCCTCAGCAGATTGGTATGTCAAACGCAAATCTCTGTTCCTTCAGGATATCTGCTACAGAATGCCAAAATAATACTGAGTTCTGACTTCTGGCAGCCAACTCAAGTTCTGACCAGATTGAAATGGCAAAACTTTTTTTCTTTAATGTTATAGTTTTTATATTCCCTTCTTGTGTGTAACATCTTAGCTTGTATATAGGCAGTAGGGTTCCTCTGGGCAAGCCTCATGGCTGCCTTCACTTTCTTTTTCAGTCGCTGGCAATCCAAATCAAACCAGCGAGGTCTACCCACTTGGGCTCTTTTTGTAGCAGGTTTAGTTGTTAGATGTTTCTTCAGTATGTTACAAAGATTGGAGAATGCATTGTAGGCTGACATCCAGTCAGTTGTAAATGACTGGATTGTTCTAGCCCACTTAATAGCATTCTCTGTTTTAAGACATTCTAATATTGCCTTAGTATCAACCTTAGCCCAAATTAACCTTTTATTTTGAGTCACTTCTACCTTTTTAGTAAGCCATCTGTCAGCCATGTTATATGGTCTTAAATCTGAGCGGCCTCGCAATGTCACACTTATAAGCTGATTGTTGCTATTGTCACTAAGGTGTACTGCAACCTCCGATAAGAGGTCAGCCTTATCTCTAGACACACAAAAGAGATCCAGTATACTACTTAAACTAATTGAATGGTGTGTATAAGGGTATATGTAATTCTTATCCTTACCTCCCAAAATTTGGAGATTACCCTTAAAAATTAAGGAGACTAGGAGCAAACCAGCGGCATTACTTTTACAATCTCTCGAGAGCCACTGAGGATGGTTTTTAAAGAATTCCCCTGGGATTCCCTTCTTCTGGGCAAGCTCATACAAAGAGGGACCCAGTCTAGCATTCAGATCTAATAAAACCACTATGGACTGAGGATACAGTATTGTGATATCTTCTAGGATAACTTCCAAGCACATCCAATATTCGGAATTATAATGCTGGGATGTGCTTGGGGGAATATACACATTTACCAATATTAACTCAAACTGGTCATATTCAAATTTGACAGCTAGAAAGTATGGATACTTATCTTCGTTATATAATTTCTTTCCCTGACATTGCAACTCATGCTTTATAAGAATGCATCGCCCACCAGAGGGTCTCCCTTTGTTCTTTGTGTTTTGGGCTGGGGAGGCCCATCCCTCAAAGCCTGGCAGTTGTACTGGTTCATCCACTTCGCTACACCAAGTTTCTAGAAGGGCTATTACGTCAAATCTAGAGAAAAAGCTCATTAGTCCACTATCAACTATCCCTTTCTAGCCTGCTATGATCCAGGTCACCAACTGTATGGGGTTCTCGGAAGCAAGATGATCTGGCTTGGTTAATTGGCTGGGTGGTAAAGGTGTCAGATGTCAACTTGACATTGGAACCAGATCAATATCATCTAAGCTTCCCATATAAACACAATTGTTGTGAGGTTCGATATTTCTCCTCATGGGTTGCAGAACTTCTTGATGCTCCTCTATATCTCGGTTGCCAGTATGCCTTTGCTCTTGCTCCAAAAATGATTTTTTCCCCAATGGGCAGGTACTCTGGTTTAAATCTATAAATGTAGATTTATGTCCATTTTTGGAGTGGCATAGCTGAGGATTCATCTTATGAAAAGCTGTTATGGGAGCTTCTAAATCAATTGAAGATGGAAGCTGGGTTATCTCTTTAGTGTTTGTCAGCTTAGGGGACACTGTGTGATGAAGCCCTTCGTCTTTCAGTTGTTTCTCAGAGGTTGGGGCAGTCAGTGCAGTTACCCCACAGTCAGCCTGCGTGACAGTATTTTCTTTTCCTGTTAAGGTAGAGGCAGTTTGTTGATTAAATACATTGTCACAAGATTGTGTGGTTAGTGGAGCCAAATTAAATAGAGGCTTTGCTGTAGATTGAGTTGTTGTCAATGCCTCTTTTAGGTCATCCAATCTTTGAATGATGTTAACTTGCCCAGGTTCTGACAATGCACTGAATAAGTCAATCAACGTTTCCTCTGGCACATGCTCAGCAGTTCCTACAGCTGTGGATAACACAGTTTGTATATTGCTTCTTTATCTTCTCAGGGATAGTTCAGTTGCAGCAGCCTCAGGTTTAACAACGTGAGTGAGAGCTGTTGCAACCTAGATTTAAAGCAACAGTTCCCACGTGGTGATGCTGTTTCAGGAGTGGGTATACTTTTTCTAAGCAAAAAACCCTTATTGGAAATATTGAGAAGGTGCTCAGAAAGGGCTTCATTCTGAGAAGCATGGAGGGTATTATGGGTATTATGGGTTATTCTTGCTGGCAGCCACTCTGCAGGTAGTAGATCTATCAGAGTGAACTCACAACGGAGCAGCTGGCTCAGGGACAGCCTAATAGCTTTTCTATTACTCCAACGCCCTCAATTTACTCTCGTCATAAATTTGCAAGGTAACCTGGTTAGTTTGCAGACTGTAGTTATGTTGGTCATCTCTTAGGCCTTTACCTAATTGAGTGTTTTCTCTATAAGTGTTCAAATTTTTTGAGAGGAAAACAAGGTCCTTCACCAGTTCCATTTTCTGAGTTAGCTGTCCCATATCTATCCATGGTTATCCTCCCCAAGTCCTTCTACAGTATTTGGGTGGCTCCTAACAAACATTACAAAAGATTCTTTCAGTAATCGACCTTATTTATGACAATTGACAAAAGATCATATATTGAGTTTACAGTTTGAGCTGTAAGCAAACATTGTCTAGAGAGGAAGTCTGTCATATTTTCCTTCTTTAAATTTGTTACATCTCCCCCCTGAGCACAGAAGGCTCCTGCTGGGCTCCAAGAACAGGAGCCACCCTCCGAGAGGGAGGAGGACAGCTCTACACACTGCTTACCTTCCAGTTTGGTTTGTTCCAATGAATCACATAAATTAAGTTTGTCTGACAAGGTGCCTGTGAATGAGTTACTCACTGGAACGGACTGTCTGTTTGCAATATAATCTTCCATTTTCTGCTGCTTCAAAGGCTTGGATAAACTCTCTGCTGCAGAGTGCTGTCTCTTCCTTCTTTTCCCCATTCAGGTTTTTTCCCCGAGGGAGATACACTTGGTGGGACTTAGAAGAAGGGCCTTCTCTGTGGTGGCTCCATCTCTCTGGAACCTCATTCCCCCAGAGATTAGAATGGCCCCCTCATTAAGACTATTCCGAAAGGCACTGAAGAAGACCTGGTTTTGCCAGTGGGCCTGAGGAACCCAGAGAAAGATGGAATCCATCAAATGGCTAGCGTGACCCGCTGACATCAGGGTCGGGGGTAGAAGTTGGTTTTTGTTTTGTTTTTTGTTTTCCCAAATTTTGTTCTATTGTACTTTACTAATTTATTTGATTCTTTTTGGTAGTTCTTGTTTTTATTTTTGTTTTTTGTTTTAAATATGATTTTACATCGTGCAAGCCTCCTTGAGTCACCATGGGCGAATAGGCGGCAATATAAATCAAATAAATAAAATCAATCAATCAATCAATTCCTGTTTTATTTCAATGCTGGGAATTAAGTTCATTCCCAGCTGGTAATGAGTCCCAAACAGTCCCTCGAGATAAGCACCCACCTTTCTTTCCTCTGAAGTGCTGGCAACAACTAGTGCCAAATAAACTATAAAAAAACCAACCAAAGTACAAAGTCCACACAGAGCTTCAAGGTTTAATCTGAACAGAGTGAATGACATTGCTTCCTGCAAAGGTATTATCATCTTGGCCTGATCTTTATACTTTATGGGAGGGCAATTACCTCCCAGCCTCACTCCCGAGTCACCCCTTTTGTTTCAGCTGCTCTCGCCTTCTAGCAGTTCTGCGCACATGCGAACTGGGAATAGGCTCCCCTGGGTCCTCTGCCTCGCTGCTGCCAGACTCCAGAGGCTCCAGAGTCAGCACCCCACTCCCAGATGGTCCTGGCCCCATCTCTGCATTGGATGCAGGACCCTTGTCCAAGTCCTCTTCAGACTGGTCCCCGTTCTTCCCCACTGGCTGCCGGCGGACCACAACAGTGCCTTGGTTCACCATTCTGATAGTCTTTGCATGATTCAAATGTGTATCTTTGCAGTCTTGACCTCTCCTTTTGCACAACATCCTCTGGACATCCTTTTGGCTTTAATCCAGTGGCATCATAAACCTCAGAGCTGGCTGTACTTGCCCTCTGTGATTTCCCAATAGCTCAATGGGGACCTTCCAGCCTGCAGGACCAGTCCTGGTTGTGAAGGCCCCTTCTTTTTGAAAAAAGGGAGTGGCTGACCTTCCCTTCTCTTTTGGATCATAGATTATCCCTCATCCATGGCCACCTCCTGTCATGGGTGATAGATTAACTGATTTACAGAGTTGGAAGGGACCTTGTTGGTCATCTAGTCGACCCCCTCTCACCCAAGCAGGAGACCTTACATCATTTCTGATAGATGGCAGTTCAGTCTCTTCTTGAAAGCTTCCAGTGATGAAGCTCCCACAACTTTCAAAGCCAATTTCTGTTCCATGGGTTGATTGTTCTCTCTGTCAGAAAAGTTCTCCTTATTTCCAGGTTAAATCTCTCCTTGTTCAGTTTCCATCCATTATTCCTTGTCTGGCCTTGAGGTACCTTGGATGTGATTTGCATTTCCTACAATCTTTTCAAAGAAGACTCTGGCATAGCACTTCCTGCAAACTGCTTTAATCATCATGGAATGGACAACTCGCTGCAACCAACTCACTGCAGAACAACTTGCTGCCGGATAATTCAACAATTCAATTTATATTTAAAAGAATTTTTTTTTAAAAAAAACACCTGTCATTCACATTTTATTTTCTTCCACCTTCGTCATCCTTTCTTTCAGGGGTGGGATTCTACCAGTTTGCACCTATTCGCTAGAACTGGTTGTTAACATTCTAAGCAGTTTGGAGAACCGGTTGTTAGAAGAAATTCCTGGGCTAATCCTGTAAGGAAGGCAGGAAGGAAACATTCTGGAGTTGCTTACAGAAACTGGCTCTCCCTTAACTCATTACATTCTTGGCAGGACTAGACTTCCTGTCTCAGGAACTTCTCTGGAGCCTTTCCCCCCTCTTTTGCTGGTACTTTGCTTGTGTAGAGTGACCATTCAAAGTTGCAATGGCACTGAAAAAAGTGACTTATGACCATTTTTCACACTTATGACTGTTGCAGCATCCCCACAGTCATGAGAGGCCAGGGGAAATGCATGCCTCGATGTGAGTGACATTGAGTTGGCCACGTCCAGCCAATAACATGACCACCAAGCCACACCCACCACCTAAGCCATGCCCACAGAACCGGTTTTTAAAAAATTTGAATCCCACCCCTGCTTTCTTTCATGATGCTATTTCTTTGATATTAGTGTAACTCTTGTCCTGCGGCAAGCTGTCATAGGCCTGAATCAGTATGGCCTTTTCTTTTTCAAAATCCAAGTCACTTTGCTTCAGTTCACCTGCCTCAAAGCATTAAAAAAAATTTAAAGCAGCAAAGGAACCGCAACCTGTTCTTTGAAAGGTTGCTAATTGCCAATTCCTACAATTTGTCGTGATGTTTTTGAGGGAAGGGGGCAATGGATCCCAAGCACAGCAGGGACTAAGATTTGATGGTTGCATTTAATATTAGCATGGATTTAATTACTTGTGTCATGGTGGCACAGTGGTTAGAATGCAGGCAACTTCTGCTGGCTGACAATTGACAGCTGGTCAGCAGTTTGATTCATACCAGACTCAATGTTGACTCAGCCTTCTATCCTTCTGAGGTTGGTAAAAGAGGACCCAGACTGTTGGGGGCAAGATGCTGATTCTGTAAACCACTTAGAGAGGGCTATAAAGCACTGTGAAGCAGTATATAAGCCTAAGTGCTATTGGTCTTTTCCTTCCTTCCTTCCTTCCTTCCTTCCTTCCTTCCTTCCTTCCTTC
>NW_020769398.1:2942118-2958558 GCF_900518735.1 Pseudonaja textilis | reverse complement strand
TTCCTTCCTTCCTTCCTTCCTTCCTTCCTTCCTTCCTTCCTTCCTTCCTTCCTTGATGCAGTGGTTAGAATGCAGCATTGCAGGCAAACTCTGCCCACTGCCAATAGTTCGATTTTCATTGGCTCAGGATTGACTCATCCTTCCATCCTTCCGAGGTGGGTAAAATGAGGACCCAGATTGTTGGGGGCAACAGGCTGACTCTGTAAACTGCTTAGAGAGGGCTGGAAAGCACTGTGAAGTGGTGATATATAATTCTAAGTGCTATTGCTATTGTTCTATGAAGAAACATGGAATTGGAGTGCTGAGCCACATTTTAATTTGAGCAACTAGGACTGAGTGGGATTTGCCGTCTAGAGTCACAAAAGAATGCCTACCAGTTGCTGTTTTGAATGCTGTCTGCTCTCTGCCCTTTTCAAATAGTAATTTATAATTTTACACTTTCCAAAGAAATCATATTCCAGTATTGGTTTGTTAGGCTGGTATACACATCTAAGTGCTATTGCTATAAGCCATGTTTTTCTACCACCTGTCAAAATTTGGTTTGTATAATTATAATGCAAAAGCAGCATAATGAGATCTACTTCCCCAGCAGTGACGGGAGGGGGGCAGTTATTATTCCAGAGAATAAACAGGGAAATAGTCTAGATCATTTCAGAATGCAGATACAATCTCTTTTTTAAAAGGACTCTCCACAAAAATTAAGCTAGCATTTCTGGAACAAAAATATTAAAATGTGGTACTTATTTTTTTATTTCCTCAGCAGTATAAAATGTTCATTTGATTATCTTGGAACGTGTTTATAATTGTTTACTCTTCCTGTGTAGATCCAAAGTCAGGATATAATCCTTGAAGGATCAGACTGAGGCAAAAGTCTGTAGGGTCCTATAGAAAAATTTACCTTATAAGTTTTCCAACCAATTCTTGCTCAGTTTGATGAACTGGAGAGCAAATCTGTTTGACTTCCTAACTGCTAATGGATTTGTCTCTTCGCCCCTCCAACTCATTTTAATATTGGTAACCCTTCATGGATTTAATTTGTGGCTTCTGACATTAAAAAGACTGGCTACAGGTAGTCCTCAACATACAACCACAACTGAGAGCAAAACCTCTGTTGCTAAATGAGATATTTAAGTGAGTTCTGCCTCATTTTACGACTTTTCTGGCCACATTTGGTAAGTGAATAGGAGTGGTGTGGTGGCCTAGGGGTGAAACTCTCATCTCACAATCAGCAGGCTGTGCGATATTTCTCTCTCTGGGCACACTGAGAATATATCTGCTGAATAAACTTTGCATTGGTAATAGAAAGGGCATCCGGCCATTAAAGCACTCTGCTAGCTCCATTCAGTTGCCCAGACTCCAACTTGCAAGAGATTATGGGGTTGTTAAAAGAGGATGATGATTTGGTAAGACAATCATTGCCGTTGCTAAATTAGTAGTATGGTTGTTAAGTGAATTTGACTTCCTCACTGACTTTGCTGGTCAGAAGGTGGTAAAAGGGGCCCGGGGACACCACAACTGTCATAAATATGAGTCATCTGAATTTTGATCACGTGACCAGGGGGATGCCGCAATGGCCATGTGAAAAGCTGTCATAAGTCATTCTTTTCTTTTCCCCAAAAAGTAATTTCCCTGTGTTTCCCAATTTTTCTCACACTTTCCAATCGCAGCCAGCACAACTCTTTATAAGAATTCTTTTCTGTTGTTTTATCGGGGTTACCTTAGAGTTCTAAGTATTATCACCCAGTCCAAACACCTGGAGATGTGATTCCACTTGACCTGCCAGGTGGTCCCCCTTTCTTCACCACACCTACAGGATGGCTCCGATCCCAATTGGGACTCTCCATTGAGAGAGCTTCGAGCAAAACCGTGGACAATCACAGATTCCACTCCAATGCAATGGAAGTGCAACTGGAAGTTCCATAAGTCATCCTTTTCAATGTCATTGAAATGGTCATTAAATGAACAGTTGTAAGTCAAGGACTACCTGTACTTTCCTATTTGTATGTTCCACAATGCCTCTGAAACAGAAATTGCTTTCAAATTTCCTTTCCTTAAGCTAAAATGTTACGAGAAATTTCTCTTGGAGGCAGTGTGGTGTTCTTAACCAAATGGTCCAAGTCTGTGCGTGGATATCAACCTGTCTCCATCCCACAGGCAGAGAGATATCCAAGGTAAACTGAAGCCATCTGTACATTTCTCTGTTACCTGGAAAACCAACAGCCACAACCAACAGAAGTCACTGCTTCGCAGTAAAATTTTTAATAAAAAGTGGAAGACGTTTCTGACTTAATGAGCTGAGAAATTGCCTCCTAAAAGGAAAGTAATCCCATCATCTGCAACCTCGTGACATTCCCTTTCAATAACTCTTGTTAAGAGTTCTCTCCAGCTGCTTGCAGTCTCCCCGGCTTAACACCCACCAAGCTGGGATTTTTTTCCCTGGGGAATTTAGAAAAAGTGGACACTTGGGGAGTCTGGAAGGTCCTGGAAATGACGGAATGGGACAATTTGCCATGGCCAACTCACTGCAGGACAATTTGTCATGGCCAACTTACCATGGGAAAACTTACTGTGGGAAAATATAACAATTCAATATAATTATTGAAAATAAGCAAAAAAGTATTTGAATTTTTGATTCACATTTCATTTTGTTTCTCCTTTTGTACCCTTTCTTTATTCTATTCTACCATTTCTTTGATGTTAGTGTAACTCTTGTCCTGCAGCGAGTTGTCTTGTGGTAAGATGGCTGTGGTGAGATGGCCATCGTCAGTTGTCCTGTGGCAAGTTGGCCATGGTGAGTTTGGCTGTGGTGGGTTAGTTGTGGGGCTGTGATGAGTTGGCCATGGGAAGATGGCTGTGGTGGGTTGGCTGTGGAAAGGTTGCTGCGGTGAGTTGGTTGTGGTAAATTGTCATAAACCCTTGGAAAGACAGGTAAGAGAAAAGCAGCATCACCAGCTCCAAAATACCAGCAAAATTCAAAAACTGGAAAGCACCATCTGCCTGCTGTTCAGGGAATTGCCAATCTCTGGAGGATTAAATTTCAGCTTTGAAGAAAGAGTACAGGGAGGCTGTGGTCTCCAGAAGACTGTCCAAGAAACCTTTTCAAATTTCCTAGAAAAGAAAAATATGAAGTCTATACTAGACATCCCAATACACACACACACACACACACACACACACATTTCTACATACAGAGACCACAATTTAGTTCAGCTTTAATAGACCTGTGAGAGATTTTACCTCTCACTTTTCCTTATTTGGCTTGTCATTGACTCTTGGCTGCCTGTTCTCTGGAGTCTAAGCTGCCTTGGCCCGAGCCCTGATTTCAATTCTTGCTCCTTATTCTGAGCTATTCTAAAATATTCACAAGGCGAGCAAGGCCTTTCAGGGAGGCAGGGAGGGCACTGCACCATTAACAAGAGCAGCTTTTGTGGGATGGAATCCTTTGCTGAGGCCAACTGAAAATTGAATAAAGTGGCCCCGCTTGGCTCAGCCGCTGCCTTTCCTTCCGGCAGGTAATGGCTCTCAGGTACCTTTGCAGGAGCTTTAAGAAACAGAAACCAGAAAATCCAGGAAGAAAACTCCAACACTGAAGGACCCCCCCCCCCCCCCCCCCCCAAGAGAGGTGTGAGTATGTGCGAAGGTGATAAAACACCGTAAGGAAAAAAAAGAAATATTTATTTTTTGTATTTTTTTGTACTTGTACACAAGTAAAATAAAATGCATATATATATATATATATACACATATACATATATATATATATATGTATATGTATATATATGTATATGTATATATATATATTCATATTTATATATATACTGCAGTCTTCAGTGAATGAAAAGGGAGCATTCTTTAACAAATGCCTCTTTCTGCAAACCCATTCAGGTGGAAACGAAAGGAGGTTAAAGCTCAAAATTCAGAAATGTAGGAATTTTTTAAAAATTGCCACTGATGTGATCTCAGCGGATGGGAAGATGTGCAATATTGTTTAGGGCTTTAGGACTTCAAATTACAAAGTAATGACTTTAGGGTGAGGGGAACATTACAAAGTTATGGGCTTATTATACCTCTTGATTTTTCTATTTCTTTCTTTCTTCTTTCTTTCTCTTTCGGAAAAGAGTAATTCCAAGGACAAAGGCAAGATCAACCAATCAAAATCAAACATATAAATTCCAGAAGGAAGAAATAAATTATTTACACTTTTTGTTGTTGTTGTTGATTATGTGTGTGTGTGAGAGAGAGAGTTTATAAAGGCATCCAGTAAATGTTTAGCATTGTAACATTTTTCTCTGGGCATAACTTCTCCTTCACAACCTTTGGGGCAGAGGCTTTTTGTCCCCCCACTTCCTGTTCCTCTCTTAAAGCCGAGAGCCCCCCCCCCCCCGAAGACAAAGGCTCGATTGATTTCAAGAGAAGCAAAAGAGACTCCACATAACAGGAGGCAGCAGAAGGCTTGGGAGGGCTGGGAAGCTGGGGCCGGCACTGGGGACTGGCTGTGCCATACGGCACTGGGACCTGGACTTATTCCTTCGAGAGCACCCTTGCCTCCTTTTCGTCGGGGCGGTGGAGGGCTCCACGGGGCCCAAGAACTCGGATTTCAAGTTGGTCAAAGGGGGGTCGACCGCACTAGGGTATGTTCCAAAGGGCGAGTCGTTGATGTGCTTGCTGCTGCCATTTTTGGGCAGCTCCGCCTCCACCTGATGCTTGGTTTTGGCCATATTTTCCTTATCCTTGAGTGGGTTATTAGGGGAAGCCCGGTTGCTGTGAGAAGAAGGCCCTGCCTTGGCTTTGGCTTCATAAATGAAAGATTTATCCATCTCTGGTGGGCAGCATTTCTGTGTGTTGCCCTGGGGGCTGAGCGTTGGGCCTGCTGTGGGCAGTTTGCCAGACTTGGTCTTGGTGCTGAAGACGCTTGTTTGGATCTGGTTGAAGGAGTCAAGGCAGACTTCCAGATCCGTGCTCGGCAAGCGCTTGAGGTCCCTTCCTGCCAGCTGAGTGGGTAAGTGGCACTCCAGTTCTGAGGAAGACCCTTTGAACTGCTTGAACCAATCCCAGAGGGACCGGGCCTGGCAATCGCAAACCCACTGGTTGCCATTGAGTCGGAGGTACTGGAGAGACCCCAGCGGAGCCATGGTCTCCCCACTCAGCACTGTCAAGTTGTTATTAAAAAGGTACAAGGTCATCACTTTCCCAAGGTCATGGAAGGCCCTGCGGTGGACTCCGCCAACCCTGTTCTGGTGCAGCAGAAGCCTATCCAGGTTCGTCAACCCTCGAAACACATTTTCTGACAAACGCTTGATTTTGTTCCCGTGCAGAAACAAATAGGTGAGGTTAGCGAGATCCAGAAAGGTGTCGTCTGGAAGCTCCTGCAGGTTGTTGTCCTGCAGGTAGAGATACTGTAAGGAGAAAAGACCCCGGAAGAGCCCTGTGGACAATTCCAGGATCCCGCAGCGATCCAGGTGCAAAGTGTGCAGGTGGACAAGGCCCTGGAAGGTAGAAGGGTTAATGGACTTCAGGTTCACATTATCACTCAGATCGAGCTCTTCCAACTTGTTGAGCCCATAGAATGCCCCGGGTTCAATGAGACTGATATTGTTGGAGTGGATCCACAGAATAGAGATGTTGCGGCAGAAAGTAAAGCTGGTAGACTGGATCAGGCCGATTCGGTTGTTGTGTAGGAAAATCCGCTGGGTCTGGACTGGGATCTCGATGGGGATGGTGCCGAGCCCTTGCTGCTGGCAGCTGATGGTGATTTTGGGTTCACTGTAACACACGCATGCTCCGGGACACAACTCCACTTCGGATGGGAAGTTCAAGCACAGCACCAAAATCAGCAGTTTGCTTCCTGAAAAACGTCCCAAAAGGAAAGGGGAGAAAGAGAAAGGAAGAGATTAGATCATTCCTGTAGACCGACATGTCATCGTCATTCACAACACAGACGTTTGGAAGGTACCACTAGCCCAAGGGTGTCAAACTCGATTTCATGGAGGGCCACTTCAGGTTGGGTTTGACTTTGGGGGGCTGGGGTGGACATAACCAGCATGACGTCATTCATGTTGGGGGGGGGCGCTTGTGGTGGCCTGAGCCCTCCACCAATGAAAACGGGCTCCTGAGCTCTGTTTTTGGCTGGGATGGCCTCTGCCAGCAACCCTCTGCCAGTGAAAATGGAGCTTGGGAGGGCCATGCATAGCCCTCACGAGCTCCGTTTTCTCTGGCAGAGGCACCACAGGGTGGTCCTTTGTTGTTTCCAGGGTTTCCCCCCAGGCCTTGAGTTTGATATCCCTGAACTAGAGAATACACAAACGACACCCAACCTAGACAAATGTGAATAAAATGACCCCCAACTGAAACAAGAAATTCCCTCAAGCCAATATTAGCACCAGATTTTGGAAACAGGAAAAAGAAACCTGACAGGTATATTTTTTACGAAGGCCATCTCCATGCCAAGCATTCCCTTGGATATCGGGCATCTCCCTTCTTGACCACATTACAAATGACAGCATTTGACAGCATTTTGGTGTAGAGGAGAGAGAAGGCCGGCTCCGCTGGTATCGACATGTCCAGAGAGCAGCACCTTCCACCGGGGCCAAGACTGCCTACCAACTACAAGTCAATGGCCGGCGACTTTACGGGCATCCAAAACAGAAATGGCAAGACACCATCAACAAAGATATCCAAGCCATGGGCCTGCGCCCTGGAGACACAGCTGATTGTGCAAAATGGCATTCAATGTTCTGTAAAGCAGGCCCTGCACCTGCAGGAAGGAGAAGGAGGAGAAGGAGAAGGAGGAGAAGGAGAAGAGGAAGAGGAAGAAGAGGAGGAGGGGGAAGAGGAAGAAGAAGAAATTTCTTACCCCAGGCATCCTCAACCCCCGGGCTGCAGCCATAAGCCATTTGGAACTGGGTCATGGAAGCAGCAGGGAAGCATGCCCATGTGCACCCCACCCCTACTTGCATGAGCAATGTGCAAGTGTGTGCATGCAGAACTCCATTTGCATGAACTCCCCCACACTTGTGCAAATGGAGCTGTGCATGTGTGTGTTTCCTGGCCACTTGTGTAGGATTACCCCCACGGGTCTGCAAAGCCAGAAAGGTTGGGAAACTCTGTCTTATCCCATCGCTTGCACCTGTTCAAGTTTGATTTCAGTCATAAATGGGTTTTGATGAAAAATGACAGGATTTTAACATGGAGAGGATGTCACAGAAACATTTATTAGAATTCAAGTATCTGGAGCACCAAAAACATGCAGCATGACTTCAGATTTTCCTAAGTCTGGACTCCAGCCATTCCGATGATTGTCTTTCATCTTTTCCCTGTTTGGAAGGGACAGAGAGGGGAGTGGAAAAGGTTTTGCTGAATATCCAGAAGGAAGGAGGATAATTGGCAGGGAGAAAAATAAATCCACATTTCCTAAGACATAGTATTTATCCCCCCCCTTTTTGCCTTTTTATTTTATCCTCTCATTTATTCTTGAAAATGCAAGCTTGTGTTTTTGCACTTGGCAGCTGAGGGTTTAGTACAACTCACCCCAGAACAAAGAGCTGCTTCAGGTCACTCCCTTCTCCTGGAAATGCAATTTTACTTTACTTTACTTTACTTTACTTTATTGTCAATGCACGTCATACAACAAAATTAAATACCATCTTCAGTGTACATTTTGACTATGGAAATAAACACAAATACCCTTCACATTCTATACAATGAATTGAAAACCCGATATTGCATTAACATTGCACTATATAATAGAATTCAATAGTTACTGCCCTGGGGTAGAAGCTGTTTCCCAGAGTTCAGCCTCTCAGAGGCAATAGCAATAGCACTTAGACTTATATACCGCTTCAGAGTGCTTACTTACTAAGTGCTTACTTACTCTTGCTAAAGCTTTATAGAGTGGTATTAGTACTTCCTTGATTCTTGATTGTATCCCTCTGTTAATCCAATTTAGGATTGCACTGGTTTTTTTGGCTGCCGCCACATACCATAGAGTATATTATAGAGTTAGCAGTGGCGAGTTGGCTGCAGCGAATTGCCATAGATCCCCTGGACCTCACAGGTAGCCAAACTCTTGTATTCAAAGAGGTGAGGTATGAATACATTTGGAGAGATCTCTGAGCCTGCAGATAAAGAGCTATAAATCTCCATCAATAAATTACGATCATTTGCTCTGTCAATATTATAGATATGGCTCAAATATTTTATTGGGGCGTTGGGGACAGCACCAAGGGACAGATCAGACCAGAGATGGTTCCCTCTTTCGGGTAATCAAAAGCCGGGAAACCTAAACCAGCCCTGCGGTCTTGTCATCATAACTCACTCGGTGCGCTTAATGAAGCTGCCAATCGAAGAAGAGAACTGCAGCTGCCGTGGCTCTGAGCGAGATCCCTTCGGAGGAGAGATGGCACCTGCTCAGCAAGCGGGGACAATCCTCATGCACGAGATGATTAAGTCCTCCCTAGCCCATCAAGGCTCAGAGTTTGGACCACGCTGGTGACATTTACTGGCTACTTGTCATGCTTCAACACGCTCTAGCCCAATTGTATGGAACAAGGCCCAGGTTCTGAGTGCCTCGCTGACAATGTGTCACACAAGAGGCTCCTCTTGGGAAATTAAAGCAATACTACCCACTGGTTGGGGAAAAAGGGGAGGGGAGGGAAGTTGCCAAAAATGCAAGGAAAGACAAATCCGTTGGGAGTTTGGTGAGTCACGCCAGGCATTAGGGCTGTGTGTGTGTGAGAAACAGGGTTTCTCCAGCCTTCTCCTGCCCTGTAATGAGGGTACCAAACTCCACATGAGGATAGCAATACCACTTAGACTTATCACAATGCTCTTCACAATGCTTTCCAGCCCTCTCTAAGGAGTTTACAGAGTCAACCTCTTGCACACACACACCCCCCAACAATCTGGGTCCTCATTTTACCCACCTCAAAAGGATGGAAGTCTTAGTCAACTTTGAGCTGGTCAGGATCAAACTGCTGGCAGTTGGCAGAGTTAGCCTGCAATAGTGCATTCTAACCACTGGGAGGGAAGGAAGGAAGGAAGGAAGGAAGGAAGGAAGGAAGGAAGGCCAATAGCACTAGCACTTAGACTTATATATCACTTCACAGTGCTTTACAGCCCTCTCTAGGCAGTTTACAGAGTCAGCCTTTTGCCCCCAACAATCTGGGTCCTCATTTTACCGACCTTGGAAGGGTGAAAGGCTGAGTCAACCTCGGGATCGAACTGCTGGCTGTCAGCAGTATTAGGCTGCAATATTGCATTCTAACCACTGCACCACGATGGCTCTGGTATGAAAGATGGCACTTTCTAGGACTTATACTTTGGCTCTTTTCCTCCTGCTCCTTGTACAGCTAGTCTCTGACTTGCAACACTTACAACTAAAAAAAGTGACTCAGGACGATTTTTCACACTTATGACCATTTTTCACTCTTACATCCATTTTTCACACGTATGACCATTTTTCATACTGGGGACCGTCATAGCATCCCCATGGGCACGTAATTTACATTTGGATGCCTGGCAACTGACTCACATTTACGACAGTTGCAGTGTCCCCAGGGGTCATGGGATCCCCTTTTGTTTAGCAAGTCGATAGGGAAGGCCAGAGTCCCTTAATAACCTAATGGTACTAATTTAATGAGTGCAGTGATTCACTTAATGACCGTGGCCAGAAAGTGGCAGAATTCGCTTAACTTAGCAACGAGAAACCTTGGGCCGACTTGTGGTCATTAAGTCAAGAGATACCTGTGGAACAGTCCTAAACAGAGTCACAAATAAGCTGTTTACAAACAGCTGCAATAACCCCAAGATTTGCCCCTAATAACCCACTCTCTCCCAGTTTAATTATCATTATTTTAAGCCAAGAGGTTTGCCATTCTTCATGTTACCACAACTCCTTGGGTGATTGTTCTGACCCAGGCTTCGTCAAACGTAATTAAACATGTGTTGTAAAAGCAAAACCTATTTTAATGCAACGTTGGGAATTACTTTCATTCTCAGCCAGAACTAATCTTAAACAGTTCCCCAAGACAAGCACATGCCTGTCAGTGCTGTGGAATGTTGCCAAAAACAGAAGTATCCAAATTAATTATAACAAAAACCAACCAAAGTACCAGAAAAAACCAACCAAAATGCATAGAGCTTCCAGGAGGACTCGGAATCTATTTAACTACTTTGCTTCCTGCAAAGAGTTCGTCATTGAGGTCTGACTTTTATCTCTTATGGGAGGGGCAATCTCCTCTCAGCCTTTGTCCTAAGTCGCCCGTTTTGTCACTTCCAGTATTTTCGGAAATACAGGAAGTGATGAAACAGGCCTATTTTTTGGCCTGCAAAGCCTCTGGAAGGCCGAAAATAAGCTGGGAGGCACGTGCTTATGCAGTGAGGTAAGTTTGCTTGAGGTTCGCATGCTAGCACAAATGGCTCTGCGTGCCACCTGTGGCATGCATGCCATAGGTGTGCGTGCCATCATGGGTGTAGGGTCTCCTGCCTGGGAAGGGGGTTGGGCTAGATGGCCTACAAGTTCCCTTCCAGCTCTGTTACATCTGTTACATCTTCCTCTCAAATCTATCGATCTGGAGATATGATGATGCACTTTTCCTTCAGGAGAGAATTGATAAGAATATTTTCCTGCCTGGACATAAAGGGATTCAGAGGCAGCTTGAAGCTTTTTTGCTGAGTCAATGGCCTTTTCTTGCCTTTATCTCTGACAGGCAGGGAAAGAAGGTGAAAAAAAGACCACACGTACAGTATGGCATCCAGTTTTGATCACCACACTATGAAAAAGATGTTGAGACTCTAGAAAGAGTGCACAGAAGAGCAACCAGGATGATTAGGGGACTGGAGGCTAAAGCATGTGAAGAACAGTTGCAGGAACTGGGCCTGGCTAGTCTAGGGAAGAGAAGGACCAGGGGAGACAAGATAGCAGCCTTCCAATATTTGAGGGGCTGCCACAGAGAGGAGGGGAGCCAAGCTATTCTCCAAGGCACCTGAAGGCCAGATAAGGAATAAAGGATGGAAACTGACCAGGGAGAGATTTAACCTGGAAATAAGGAGGAATTTTCTGACAGTGGGAACTATCAACCAATGGAACAGAAGTTGCCTTCGGAAGTTGTGGGAGCTTCATCCACGACTCTTTAATGGGAAAGATGCTGATCACTTATCTATTTATTTATTTTATTTAACCAATCTCTCTGACAAACCCCTCCGGCAGCAAACATGCCACATAAAACATCAACCATAACAAAACACAAATAATCCCACAGAAAATATGGATCGACAACCCCGCCCCCTTATTACAATTACAAAACATCTACAGTAGGCTGCACCTCCACACTGAAACTCCCAATTTAACAGTCTGTCCTGTTTGCTTGGAGGGCCCCACATCAATGACCCCTTGTTGTGCAATTTTTTTGGAAACATTCATTTACATTCTTGGGCTCAGAGAATGCCATCCTGTCTGTTCTGTATATATATTTGCATTCTTGTAAACCTGTCTTCTGATTGGCTAAAACGCACAGCACTTGGATTGGTCGAGTGTGCGGCACTGATTGGCCGTTACGAAGCAACCGCGATTGGCTGAGCCGATCGCAGGTGATTCGAACGGCTGTCATTGGCCGCAGCACCCTGCACCAGTTCAATATAAGCCGCCACACTCCAAGCCGGCCGGCAGATCTATTCTGAAATAAAAAGAGCTTTAAACCAGTCACTGCCTCGCGTCTCTTCTTGGGACCGATCGACTGATTCAACACTGTCCATCCTGTGCATCATTTGGGGCTGAACCCACCATCCCATTCTTGATCTTGAAGAAAGAGTCAGGTTTTGATCCAGGAATTTTTTTGTACCCAGGATGGAAAGCAGCATCATCTTGGCCCATCACCATGACAATTGGAGCCAATTGCATACCAGAATAACAAGAGTTGGGATACAGAACATAGAAGATAGAACAATAGAGTTGGAAGGGGCTTTGCAGATCTTCTAGTCCAACCCCTTGCACAAGCTGAAGCACAAACTTCTCTCTCTCGCTGGCCAGTTTTCACAATTCCTCAGCCTGTTTCAAGAACTGAATCAATTTAGCTTTAAAAAAAAACTGGCATAAAACTTCCCCATCAAAGCTACCAACCTGCCTTCCATGGAGGACCTGTATGCTGCACAAGTCATAAAGAGGGCTGTGAAAATATTTACAGACCCCTCACACCTTGGACATAAACTGTTTCAACTCTTTCCCTCAAAACGACGCTATAGAGCATTGCACACCCCAACAACTAGACACAAGGACAGTTTTTCCCCAAATGCCATCACTCTGCTAAAGAAATAACTCCCACAACACTGTCAAACTACTTAGTAAGACTGTATTACTATTCTTCTTCTCATCCTTCCTAGTTCCTAGCTCCTCCCACTTGTGACTATAACCGTGTTGCTTGTATCTTTACAATTTATATTGTTTTATTTGTTTCCTAGTATGATTTGATTGGTTGTTTAATAGCCTATGACTATCACTAAGTGCTGTATCTTATGATTCTTGATGACGGTATTTTTTCCTTTATGTACACTGAAAGCACATGCACCAAAGACAAATTCCCAATCACACCTGCCCAATAAAAAATTCTATTCTATTCTATTCTGTTCTATTCTATATTCTATTGTACCTTATAGTTCTTGATGAATGTATCTTTTCTTTTATGTACACTGAGAGCATTTGCACCAAAGACAAATTCCTTGTGTGCCCAATCACACTTGCCCAATAAAGAATTCTATTCTATTCTAAAAAGCGTAGAGCCCTTTATATTCAAAAGCAAGAAGGGTTTTCTGTTTGAAGGGCAATAAAAGTATGCTGTAAGGGAACGCTTGAAAGTTGAGAAAGAAAAGGAGCATTTACAAACACGACCAGGACATAACAGATGGACAGTTCAGCTGTATTTGGTGCAAGAGCCATTAGTGCATCAGTTAAGCAATCGCAGAGAAAGAAACTTGAAATGATTCAGTGAGATTCCACCTTAATGAGTTTGCTAATGAATGGTGGCTGAGATGTCACAGATTCCATTTTCAAGATTCTGCCTCCAGACTCTCCTTTTCCTGGCATTAAGGATGATTGATGAAGCTCCCGGAGAATCTTGCATCTCCATCCATGAACTGTTGGGGCTTGAGAAGACTGTCAACCTGAAGGCAACAATTATCTGCTTTGCTGTGTGTAGATTAACTTAAGCACTTTGTCCCTTGTACTTAAAAGATAGTTTCAGAGAAACAGAAGCGGGCTCAGAGATGGAAAAAGAGCAGGGTAGAGGGATAGAAACAACCCCTATGATGGGAGATTTAGTTTTTAGTATTGATTTGATAATCGCTTACAAGATACAGGTATAAGAATAAATATAGTTTTGAATACATGAGATAGATACTTATAAGAAAAAATAAAAAAATAGGACAGGGATGGTAGGCATGATTGGTGCGCTTATGCACGCCCCCTACAGACCTCTTACGAAAGGGCTGAGGTCAAGGTTAAAGTTTTGGGGATTTGGGGAAGAAACCACAGAATCAAGTAAAGTATTCCAAACATTGACCACTCTGTTGCTGAAGTCGTATTTTCTGCAGTCAAGTATGGTGTAGTTTACCTTGAGTTTGTATCTATTGTGTGCTCTTGTATTGTTATGATTAAAGCTGAAGTATTCATTTGCAGGTAGGATATTGCAATGTATGATTTTATATATTATATTCAGTTTTGGTCACCCTACTATAAAAAAAGATGCTGAGACTCTGGAAAGAGTGCAGAGAAGAGAAATAAAGATGATTAGGGGGCTGGAGGCTAAAACATATCAAGAACGGTTGCTGGAATTAGGTATGTGTCAGCATTCCAGGGAAATTCCATTCCTGTCAGTAACTCCAAGACACACACCATCTCAAAGTACTTTTATTAGAACAGTACCTGGCACATACTGGGGAAATCCGGAACAAAATCTTCTTGGCTTCCCCACAAAGTCCCAAGCTACAACCCACCCCCTTTTTCCTTCATCACCAGATCACGTCACCAATCCCAAAGTAAGTTTTAATTCTTTCTGCGTCACACTCTGTGACCTTGAACTATCAAAATAATATATTTTGTCTACTGTCTGTAAGGATCTTTGCCTTTTGAGTTTGTATATTTGTATATTTTAATTTTTTGTATTCAATGAAGTTTGTTTTAAAATTATGTATGTATGTATGCATGCATGCATATATGTATTGTCTACTAAGGGCTACTCAATTAACATCACCCCTCTCACTTTCTTCAACTATGTGGCAGCAATGAATTCCATAGCTGACAGTATGTCTGGTTTAAGGAAAAGAAGGACTAGGGGGTGATAGGGTAGCAGGGTTACAATATTTGAGAGGCTGTCATGAAGAAGAGGGGATCAACATTTTCCAAAGCACCACAAGGCAGGACAAGAAACAATGGATGGAAACTAATCAAGGGGAGAAGCAACCTGGAATTAAGGAGAAACTTCCTAACTGTGAGGACAATTAACCAGTGGGAAAGCTTGCCACCAGAAATCATGGGCGCTTCATCACTGGAGGTGTTTAAGAAGGGACTGGACAGTCACTTGTGTGAAATGGTATAGGTTCTCCTGCTTGAGCAGGGGGATGGACTAGAAGACCTCTAAGGTCCCTTCCAACTCTGTTATTCTGTATTCTGAAAGATATCAAGAGCAAGGCATGTTTTACCTTGAGAAGAGAAGCTGTATGGAGGTGGAATAGCCCTCTTCAAATCCCAGAAAACCTGACTCATCAAAGACGGTCAAGGCCTGATCTCTCATATTCACAAATGCAACACACAAAGGATTTCAGTTACTGGAAGGCAGATCCTGCCTGAATGTTAGAAGGCTTCCCCAAACAGGTCCTCTCTCACTTTTCCTGGATGTGTCCAGGAAGTGGAAGCTGGGCAGCTTATCTTCCAGGGATGCTTGATTTCTGCACATTAACAGGGACTGGCTCTTAATTCAAGAGCTTCCCTGGAATGCCAATTTAATCAATCAGAATAGATCTCTAAAAGACCTTGGAGGACTTCTAGTCCAACCCCCTGCTCAAGTAGGAGTCCCTATACCATTTCAGATCCCAGTGGTGGGACTCATTTCCAGGGAGGTTTGAGTCTGCCTACCGAGATGAGGTGGACCAATGGTTGCTTTCTTGGTGTGGAGACAATAACTTGGTCCTCAACACCAATAAGACCAAGGAGCTTATAGTGAATTATAGAAGGGACAGATCAGACCTCCAGCCCTTGCTTATCAATGGAGACCGAGGAGAGCAAGTGGCCAGTTTTAAGTTTCTGGCTGTTACCCTAAAAGAGGACCTGACCTGGGTGCTCACATTGCAGCCTTGGTCAAAAGGGCCCAGCAGAGATTATACTACCTGAGACTTCTCAGGAAACCACAAATGAATGGAAAACTGATGGTGACCTTCTACTGCTGCACTGTAGAGAGTATCTTAATTGACTGCACCTGTGTATGGTTTGCCAATTGCACAGGGACAGATAGGATGGCACTCCAGAGGGTTAACATCATTGCCCAGAGGATCATGGGTTGCCCTCTCCCCTCTTTGCAAGAGCTTTATAGCTCCCACTGCCTTAAGAAAGTTCAAAACATCCTCAAAGATCCATCTCATCCTGGGAACCCTTTAAAAAAAAACTATTACCATCTGGCAGACGGTACAGGACAATAAAAACAAGGACAAATAGGCTGAAAAACAGCCTAGTAAACTATTGAATTCTACTGTATAGGGCAATATTAATGCAATATCAGGGGTTTTCCATTCAATGTATAGAATGCGAAGGATGTGTTGTGTTTATTTTCATAATCATAATGTACACTGAAGATGGCATTTAATTTCATTGTATGAGGTGCAATGAGAATAAAGTAAACTAAATTAATATCAGTCTCATGGTAGAATATTATTAGCAGCCACCCCAGAAACCTTCATAAATCAAGAGAATGAACCAAGGCTTCAAGGAGATTTATAGCTCAACAAAGACACCCCTCCCTTCATACACCCCTCCCAGTCCTCCAGAATGCATCCAACTCTTCCCAAAGGCCTAAATGCAACAGGACAATCTGGTTAACGTGCCACTGACCTTGGAAAAATATAGAACATCAGGCTTAATGAGGATTTAATCGATATGGAATTAAACACTGTGTTGACACTTAAACAGGCCACTTTAGAGCCACATAAAAAGGAAGGCTGTCGGCAGCACTTACAAGTTTCATCTCCAAAGAGACCCTGAGCTTAAGGGTGGAAGAGAAGGGTATCAACCAAGTTAATGCTTTTTACAAAAGTTAATGCTTTTTACAAAAGCTTTCTATGGATGGTCTGTTATACTTCCCTCGGCTCGTAATTCTTCTCCTCGTCAATCTATACGTGTCTGTCTGTCTGTCTGTCTATCTATCTATCTATCTATCTATCTATCTATCTATCTATCTATCT
>NW_020769398.1:2918693-2942108 GCF_900518735.1 Pseudonaja textilis | reverse complement strand
TCTATCTATCTATCTATCTATCTATCTATCTATCTATCTATCTATCTACATATCTATCTATATCTCTCTCTGTCTGTATTTATCTATATACAGGTGAAACTCGAAAAATTAGAATATCGTGCAAAAGTTCATTTATTTCAGTAATGCAACTTAAAAGGTGAAACTAATATATGAGATAGACTCGTTACATGCAAAGCAAGATAGTTCAAGCCGTGATGTGTCATAATTGTGATTATTGCTTACATCTCATGAAAACCCCAAATCCACAATCTCAGAAAATTATAATATTACATACACTCAATAAAACAAGGATTGTACATAGAACAATATCGGACCTCTGAAAAGTATAAGCATGCATATCTACTCAGTACTTGGTTTGGGCCCCTATTGCAGCAATTACTGCCTCAATGCAGCATGGCATGGAAGCTATCAGCCTGTGGCACTGCTGAGGTGTTATGGAAAACCAGGATGCTTCAATAGCGGCCTTCAGTTCTTCTGCATTGTTCGGTCTCATGTCTCTCATCTTTCTCTTGGCAATGCCCTATAGATTCTCTATGGGGTTCAGGTCAGGCGAGTTTGCTGGCCAATCAAGCACAGGAATCCCAAGATCATTGAACCAGGTTTTGGAGCTTTTGGCAGTGTGGGCAGGTGCCAAACCCTGCTGGAAAATGAAGTCAGCATCCCCATAAAGCTCGTCTGTGGAAGGAAGCATGAAGTGCTCCAAAATCTCCTGATAGATGGCTGCGTTGACCCTGGACTTAATGAAGCACAGTGGACCAACACCAGCAGATGACATGGCTCCCCAAATCAACACAGAGTGTGGAAACTTCACACTGGACTTCAAGCATCTTGCAGTGTATGCCTCTCCATTCTTCCTCCAGACTCTGGGTCCTTGGTTTCCAAATGAGATGCAAAAGTCGCTCTCATCAGAAAAGAGGACTTTGGACCACTGAGCAAAAGACCACTGTTTTTCTTTAGCCCAGGTAAGATGCTTCTGATGTTTGTTGTTCAGGAGTGGCTTGAGAAGAGGAATGCGACATTTGAAGCCCATGTCCAGGATCCGTCAGTGTGTGGTGGCAATTTTCCTTGTGAAAGTCCCCAACACTTTTGAATGGCCTTTTCCTGACAATCCTCTCCAGGCTGCAGTCATCCCTGCTGCTTGTGAACCTTTTTCTTCCACACTGTTCCCTTCCACATAACTTTCTATTAATGTGCTTTGATACAGCACTTTGGAAACATCCAACTTCGTTTGCAATTACCTTTTGAGGCTTTCCCTCCTTATGGAGGGGGTCAATGATGGTTTTCTGCACAACTGTCAGGTCAGCTGTCTTTCCCATGATTGTGATTCCTATTGAACCAGACTGAGAGACCATTTAAAGGCTCAGGAACCCTTTGCAGATGTTATGGCTTAATTAGCTGATTAGAGTGGGACACTTTGAGCCTAAAATATTGAACCTTTTCACAATATTCTAATTTTCTGAGATTTTCACTTATGTTACTGTCAGATCTGTGTATCTGTCATTTCTTCAATGGAAGAAGAAAGGGGGGGGGGAGAGACTGATAAAGAAATCCTTCTTGATGTAACGTGAATATATTTAATCGTATATCGAATTTGTGTAACCTACACATGATACAATGGAGAGATGAAACCCAGGTGGTCAGAACCTATCACCTCTGAGAGAGACAGCCAGGAGATGAAGACCATAAAAATTCCACAGTGAGATGTGTCCTGAGAAACTCTGAAAAAGGGGGTGCGGGGAATTAACATGTTGGCTCTTTGTTTCACTAAATACACATCGAGATAAGGGGAGGGGTTCTAAACTCCCTTATGTATCCCTGTATGCCTGAGAGACCTCAGACGCTGCTTTGAACTCCTACATGAATTGTCTCATCTTAATAAAGGATTCCTTTTTGATACGTTTTGATACGTTTTCAGAAATTCATTCTAGTTGATTGAATGGGAAAAGTTCTGCAACCTGACACAAAGCAGCATTTGCAATAGAGGTCAGTCCGGAGAAGAATTTTTTTTTAAAAAAAAAAAAAACCTTCACTCTACTGAGGGGACCCTGCAAGAAAGGAAAACGTCTGAGTACAGCAAGGACCAAGGGAAGCCGAATGCTGGGGAGAAAAGTCGACAGTTACCCAGCCAGATACTGACTCGGTGCACCCCATCAAAGATAGCAAAGCTGCCTACGAAACCTCCACCAAGCTCCGGTGGTCTAGAGGTGTAGGAAAAAGAGACAGCTGGGACAGAAGAACCAGAGGAATAGCCCTCACCCGGGGCAATCATAAACCCGGATGGAAATTGGAGCTGGAGGCCCTATCGGATCAGGAAGGATGGGGCGGGGAGCCACCAGCCGATGACTGACTGAGACGGTACATAAATTGCCTCGTGAGGGAAGCCTTGGAGAACCTCAAGGTGAGGGATGCACCAGGATGCCAACCAGAAAATGGGAGAACCCAAGCCACCACCCCGGATTCAGCTGAGAATGATCGGGCAGCGGGACAAGCTGAAGAACCAGCAGCCATGCCAGGTACCTGATCCTTAAATGCTCCAGACCAGGGGATTAACCCTGGCCAACCCAGAGACATACAACTGCAGTGGAAGGTCTCACCCCGGGAGTAAAATTCAATGGGGATCCCCAGAAACTGGGATTTTTCCTGGCGCAAGTCCTCACCTACATGCAAGAATATGGGCAGAATTTCCCAACCCAGGGATCCCAAGTACGAGTCATCACCCTGGACCTGGAAAGGTCAGCAGCCAGATGGATGGTGACACTCCACAATGTCAATGCCACAGAATTAAGGAACCTCGACTGCTTCATGATGGCCCTACACCACCACTTCGAAGACCCTCTTGCTGATAGAAAAGCCTGAGACCGCATCAGAGTCATCAAGCAAGGCCATCACCTGGTAGCTGAATACACCAAGGAATTTCGTGACCTGGCTGGCCGAGTCGACTGGTCAGAGGATATCCTAGTCTGTTGGTTCAAAGATGGACTAAATGATGACCTATACACTGTCTTGTGGGGCCCAAAACCTTTTGCACAAATGGTACATGATGGCAGAGGAGGGGGAGATAGACATGACTCGAAACCGGTACCGCAGTGGCAAGTTTTGGAAAAGATCCCCACCCCTGGGAAAACGGGAAGTCTTCAAACCCCAATCCACCATGACTCCAAGAACATCTGGTTACTTTAAGTGTGGAAAGGAGGGACACCATGCAGCAGAATGCCATTCAAAGACCCCTGCCAGAAAGCCAGACCACCCATCAGGGGGGAAACCCGGAACATCCAGCCCTCGAGGAAAGGAGACTGGCCTGAGGGGCCAAGTAGCTATGGGATTCCGATCCCCCCCAACCCAGAGGAAGAACCCACAATGCTCCGAGGGGACCTGAGCCAGTCCAAAAGTGATCCAAAAGACAACCCGCTGGTAAGCAACCCAATTGAACCAATCACTCTATCCCTAAGACTGTTTCTCCCCAGCCGAGGGAAGGGGGAGGAAGTTGCAGCATTGCTGGATTCAGGATGCACCCAATGCCTAATAAATTCCTCCCTTGCAGAGAAACTGGGGATTCAACTGAAAGAAATGGAAAATCCCATCGCTTTCTGCCAATTAGATGGAACTATAGCCATCTAATGAGGGGAGGGGGGGGGAAGCCAGCTAGGTTTACCACAGAACCATTGAAAATAAGACTGGGGAACCATAGGGAGATGCTCACATTCATTGTAGCCCCAGGAATGGAAGAGCCGCTAGTCCTAGGTCTCACATGGTGCGCAAATGGAATCCAAAAATAAATTGGAGGAGAGGAACTGCACAATTCCAGAGAGATGTAATATTTACAAAAAGCTTAGAGGAAAGGATAAAGAAAGGGACAGAGAACAGAGAAGCATCCATGACCGGACAGTCCGCTGAATCCATTAACATCCCCAATGAGTAGCAGGATCTGGCCCAAGCATTTAGCGAGGAAGCTTGTGATGAACTCCCACCCCATCGAGCCACAGACTGCACTATCGAAATCCTACCAGGGGCTAAACTCCCCAAAACCACAAATGTACTGCATGTCTCCCAGAGAACTAAAAGAACTCAGAGCATTTATCAACTAAAATTTTAAAAGGGGTTTCACTGAATCCGCCCGACCAAAAATAGCTGCCCCAGTGTTATTCCGTGAAAAGAAAGATAGCTCCGTATGTTTGTGTGTTAATTACAAAAAATTAAACACGATTTGCATAGAGAATATGTATCCACTCCCTCTCATGAAGGACATGTTAGCCCACCTCCTGAAAGGAATTTGTTTTTCAAAGTTAAACTTATGAGAGGCATATTACCGCATAAGAATAAAGGAAGGGGATGAGTGGAAGAGAGCTTTTAACACACATTCGGATGCTACCAATTTAAAGTGCTCCCCTTTGGACTGCAAGGAGCGCCTGCCGTGTTTATGTACAATTGATCAATAAAACCCTTCATTAATTTTTATATAAAGGGATTCTAGTGTATCTTGATGACATCAAGCTACTCCGTGCAGTCCTCACAAAACTCTTAGACACTAAACTATATGCAAAACTCTCTAAATGTGAATTCCACCAAGAAAAAAATGACTATTTGGGGTATGGAATATCCCACGAAGGAATAGAGATGGACCCGCAGAAAGTAAAAGCTGTACTGGACTGGGACCCACCGCACACCCGCAAACAACTGCAAAGCTTCCTGGGGTTTGCAAACTTTTATCGCCAATTCATTCCAGCTTTTGCAAACATCGCCCTCCCTATCACGAACTTGCTAAAAACGAAATGGGGGGGGGGACCCAAACCAAGGCAACCCCTTATCTGGACACTGGAATGCCAAGCAGCATTCGAGAAGCTCAAACATCTATTCTCAGCAGAACCGGTCCTTAAGCACCCAGATCCCAAACAACCTTTTGTCATCCAAGCAGACGCCAGTGATGTTGCAGTTGGAGCAGTCCTCCTCCAAAAGGATGGAAGTGGACAATTACAACCATGCACTTATACATCCAAGAAACGGACGGAAACCGAGCAAAGATGGGCCATATGGGAGAAAGAGGCATATGCTGTGCGGTGGGTAATGATCACATGGAGGCATTTCCTGGAAGGAAACCCAAATCCCCTTTGAAGTATGGACTGATCACAAAAACCTGGAAGCCCTGAGAAATCCACGGAAATTCTCCGAAAAACAAGCAAGGTGGGCTCAATACTTTAAACATTTTAATTTCACTCTCAAATATTTTCCTGGGAGAAAGAACTTCTTAGCAGATGCACTGTCCAGAAAACCCCAATACAACAGCAAAAAGATTGAGGTTATAAAACCAATGGTCCAACCGACCCAACTAGCAGCCAAAGTAATCACCTGGGCACAAGAGAAAAGAAAATCATCACTGACTGAAGACACAACGATGTCAATATTTAAGGATGACTGGCTCCAGGCTAACAAAAACACTTGTTTACTCAAAGAGGGACTGGCTTGGGTAGAGAACAAACTTTATGTCCCTGCAAGCCAGAGAATGGACCTCGTGAAATGCTGCCACAACTCCAAAATAGCTTGACACTTTGGGTTTGTAAAAACCCTGCACCTCATCAAAAGACAATTTTGGTGGCTGTCCTTCAAAAAAAACATTGAAAGCTATGTTGCGAGCTGCCCACCTGTGCTGCTGCAAAGAGAAGACAAGGAAAATATCCTGGACTTTTACAAACAGTAGCAGTCCCTTCTGCTCCCTGGAAAGAGATCTGTATGGACTTTATAGTGGAGCTTCCCGAAAGTGCTGGAAATACTGTCATTTGGGTGGTAACTGATCTTTTTTCCAAAAAGGTTCACTTTATGCCATGCCAAAAGATCCCAACTGCCAAGGCATTGGCAAAAATGTTCCTAATACACATTTATCACTTTCATGGAGCCCCCCCAATGGATTATCTCAGATAGGGGTGTTCAGTTCACATCCAAATTTTGGCAGGTGTTTTTAAACCTATTAGGCTCCACCCAGGGGTTGTCGTCAGGAAATCACCCCCAGACTGACGGATCAACAGAGAGAGTGAACAGCGTATTAGAACAATATTTACAATATGATGTTTTATTAATCACCAATAGGACAATTGGACTGACCTTCCTTTTGCAGAGGTAGCATACAATAACTCAGTCCATAATACCATGGGGTTCACCCCATTCCAGGTAACTATGGGCCAAGAATTCAACCCCATGCCGGAACTACCCACCAAAGAACCTGAAATCCCCTCCCTTAAGGAGTGGATGGATAACTTACAAGCCACGTGACCAGTGGTAAGATTAGTGTTACAGGAAGCTAGAGCAGCTTTTAGAGTTCAATCGGACAAAAAACACTGAGATCCTAAACCTTGTAAGATTGGGAACCATGTATATTTGTCCACAAAATTCTTAAAATAATTACAATCCTCTAAGAAACTAGGGCCAAAATTCATTGGCCCATTCCCCATCTCCAAAATTATTAACCCTGTGAAGGTAGAGCTTCAACTCCCCAAAACACTTAGGCAGACTCATCCAGTATTTCACTGTAGCTTGCTCAAAGGTCACTTCAAGCCTCAGCCCCCCACCGTCCTCTTCCCACACCTCCAACTCCCCTCAGGGTACATGGAGAACAACATTTTGAAATTAAAGATATCCTTGATTCGCACACTCACCGTGGATCCACCTTCCTTCCTCAGAAAATGAGTGGGTAGCCAAACGACATGGAAAAGCACCCACATTATTATGAAAGTTCCACCTAAAATACTCTGATAAACCATCCTAAATTGAAAATGCAATGCATGATTTTTGTTTTTTCCAGGTAGACCTATCTGTTTTTTAAGGAGGGCAGGATGTCAGATCCATGTATCTGTCATTTCTTCAATGGAAGAAGAAAAGGGTGGGGGGAGACTGATAAAGAAATCCTTCTTGATGTAACCTGAACATATTTAAACTTATATCGAATTTGTATAACCTACACATGATACAGTGGAGAGATGAAACCCAGATGGCCAGAACCTATCACCTCTGAGAGAGACAGCCAGGAGATGAAAAGACCATAAAAATTCCACAGTGAGATGTGTCCTGAGAAACTCTGAAAAAGATCATTCTAAAGAGCCATGTTGGCTCTTTGCTTCACTAAATACACATCAAGATAAGGTTTTAAACTCCCTTATCTACCTCTGCATGCCTGAGAGACCTTAGATGCTGCTTTTAACCCCTACATGAATTGTCTCATCTCAATAAAGGATTCCTTTCTGATACATTTTGATACGTTTTCAGAAGTTCATTCTAGTTGATTGAATGGGAAAAGTTCTGTAGCCTGATAGTTACTAACTTAACAACTCCCATGATTTACTTAACAACTCTTGCAAGAAACATCATAATATGGGTCAAAATTCACTTAATTGTCTCACTTAGCAAATTTTGGCCTGGATTCTGGTCGAGGACTACCCAAGTAAACATATTTGCAAAAGATCAACAGCAAGAACAGCTGTATAGCCCCTTAATCTTACAGTTTTCAGTAACACATTTCCTTTAATGCTCACCAGAGAGTTACTATTGCAAGAGGTTGCCCAAAGCCACAGCTGCAGATGTTCAAAATCTGTCCATCCCACCTGAGCTGAAGGTGCTTGTGAGACTATGAGGAGCTGTGTCCCACCAATTCAGTGGACATTTCCATTTTCGCAATGTCCAAGAAGAGGCATTTATCACCATCGTCATCATCATGTCCTATTTGAATTTACCACAATGCAACTGTCCACTCTGAAGTGAACCTGGCTGAAGCCATCTTTTGCTGCCTCATAGGTGCCATGAACTCTGAAAGGAGAAGGGAGGAGGAAGTAGATAGACCAGTGAACAAGTCAAAACAAAAGGTTTTCTTGTGGGAACCGAGGTCATCCCAACAGGTGGCAGTTGAAGGAGGAAAGGAGTGTCCAAGCAGCCTGCCAGCTCCTTTCATTGGATAATATGAAATATGACATTTGCCCCTACTCTTTCCTGTGCTTTATGTCTGTGATGACCCAGGATGTGGCACAAAGGCAACACAGTCAGATAATCGGTAAGAGTCCCTTTATTATCTCCAACTTTGCCCCCAATGTCCAGGTTACCTTCGGCTGGAGAAAAAACTCTCCCAGGAAAAGCTTTTAACTGTAAAAAATTCAGTCCAAAACAAGGTACATACAAACTGTAACTTAAAATTCAAACAAACCAAACTGAAGTTTGGCAGGGCAGGAGAAGGAATTTCAGACTTGAAAGCACAGCAAAATCGCACAGTTGGGAAGACACCAGGAACACCGATAAGCCACGATGATACAAGATAAATTCACGTTTGCTCCCAACAGGTTGCTGTGCACAGCTTCCCTTTTTAAACACTCTGTTCCCAGCTGCAGCTAATGAAGGGAATCAGGGCCCTTTCCTCCCCCGTAAGCCACGCAACCCATGTTGCTGTCTTCTCCTTCTTTGCATCTGTTTTTATGCAAAAGGAAAAAGGAAGGATAGACCAACCTATCCAGAGTAGCACTAGGAAATAGAAGAGATGTACAAGTCAGAATAGATAATAAATGGTAAGAGGTATTCTGTAAGGGGGAGGAGGAGGGGGCAGAGAGAATGGAGATAAGAGGGAAGGTGTGTGTGTGACAGCCTTGTTGGAAACCAGAGGTGTGAGAACCAGCATATGCCAGTCTTCAAGGAGATATGTGAAACTGCTTTGTGGCGCCAACCATCCAGGCCATTCTCAAAACACCTAAACGGCATGCCATTGGACAGAAGTGTGAAGGAGGGAGGTCCAGGTCCAGGGGGAAAATATGATACCTTCAGATTTCACCTTTCTTTCGCTGCAACCACCTAACCTTAGTAAAAGAACCTAGCACTTTAACCAAATGGAGTCGGTCTTTTTAGGGTTAGGTTTTTCTTTCTTTCTAGGATCGGATCTGGGGCAGGCCTGACATTTTCACTCAAGGTCCTCAAGCAGATCTGTCAGGGAACCTGCACTGGATCCTGCACTGAGATGCGAGGGTGAGTCAAACCATCTTTAAGGTACCTTAACTCTGATTCCATAGCATTTTGCATAGCAAACTAGTTATTTACCCATCAGAACTTCAACAGTTTTAGTGATGTTTGAGACATTAATACTAATAGCTTAGTGGGCTTAAAAAGAACTCTTGCATCACAGAAATAAACCTGAAAGGAACAAGTACTAACAATACACTTACCTTATACTTACTTTTATCCTATCTAAATAATTATTTCTGTAGAGAAGGGAAAATAAAGGGTCCCTGGTGGTCAGTCTATTTACTGGTTGTTTCAGCAATAGCCTCCACTAAAATCAGTAACCTCAAAAATGTTGATTATCTGGTCAGATTTCTATCCTGCCTTCTTCCTGGAGCTCAAGACAGCTTCCATGAGAATTAGTTCTTGTATTATGGTGAAAACAACAGCTCTGTGAGGTAGGATGGGCTGAGAGAGAGTCAGGCTCCATAACCTGGCTCTCCTTCTGGTAGCCAACTCTTTAACCACTACACCAGACTGCTTCTCCCTGAGTTGGATGGGTTCAAAGGTCAAGTGGATTTGCACTAGTGATCTTTTGCAATTGTGTATGTTTGAATACACCCAGGAGAGCAGCTGGGTGATATCAAGTGCTACACTAAAAGTTATTCTGCACTGTTTACTCAGCTGAACTCATTTACTTGATGGAAAATAAACTGCATTTTGCTTTCTTTTTTTCTCCCCCTAGAAGACATTATCAGAGACATTTGCAGGGATGGGTTCAGGTTCTTGCGCTTCACTCACTTATCAGGGGGTGGATCAGTCATCATCTCTTTAGTGGACTCCAGCTGCCCATCAGACCCCAAAGGGACCTTAATAGAAGTTACTCTGAGAAATTGCCCCTCCTGTGTGAAACTTTTAGATAGACGGACGAGGTTCAACAAAAGGATTGTCAGTGCTTCTGCCAGTCAACTGTTCACCCTGGCAAGGAGATGGGCAGCTGGTATTATTAGCATATTGATGACAACAAACCCCATGCAGGTGACAACCTCTCGTAACCAAGGCTTCCAAGACCGTAATTACGCACACGCTTATTTTAAAAACAAGTCTTGTTTTATTGCAAAGCTGGAAATTATTTTCACTCCCAGCCGGTAATGAGTCTCAAACAGTCCCTTGAGATAAGCACCCACCTTTCTTTCCTGTAGAGTGCTGCCAATAACAGAAGTGTCAAATAAACTAGAACAAAAATCAACCGAAGTACAAAGAGCTTCAAGAATGAATCCGAACCGAATGAACGACTTTGCTTCCTGCAAAGGTTTCATCACTTTTGCCTGTCCTTTATACCTTATGGGAGGGGCAATCACCTCCCAGCCTTACTCCCAAGTCACCCCTTTTGTCTCAGCTGCTCTTGCCTTCTAGCAGCTCTGCGCACATGCACACTGGAAGCAGGCTCCCCTGGGTCCTCTGCCTTGCTGCTGCCAGACTCCGAAGGCTTCAGAGGCAGCACCTGACTCCCAGATGGTCCTGGCCCCATCTCTTCATCAGATGCAGGACCCTCATCCGAGTCCTCTTCAGCCTCCTGTACTGATCCCCATTCTTTCTCACTGTCCGATTCCATTGCCATCTGCACAGGCTGCTGGCGAACAACAACATCCTGTCTCCTCTCTGCCCTAGGCAGAGGTGGTGCGGACCCCACCTCCTCCTCATTGCTAATGGGTGGTAGTTGCTCCTAGTCCTTGCCTGGAGCCTCGTGGGCAACTTGCTGCTATTGCTGGTCTCAAGGATCCATCCAAGGCCCAATCCTAACCAAAGCTTGGCTCTGTGCTTTCCTCTGCCAACTGAAACTCACTGTCCTCCTCTGAACTTGCGTCTGGAGAGGGGTTGTTGTGGGCTGTCAGTCGCCGGCCCCTCCAGCAGCCGAATCAGAGGAGGAGGAGGAGACGTGGGAGTCAGGGTCAGCATCAAGGCAACCTAAGAGCTCCGAGGGGGAAGAGGGAATGGAGCTGTCAGAGAGAGAGAGAGAGAGAGGTGGAGCCTGGGCTGTACATCAGCCCTCAAATGGAGAATCAACAGTCCCCAGGTCTGGAGGTGGCTGATGAGGAAGAGGGGGAACTTCTGGGTTCAATGCCTGACATGTGGATGTGGAGAAGGCAGAGGAGACGAGAGTAGTGGAAATCTATGGGCTGGTCCTTGGGATGGAAGAGCCACCACTGCTAGCTCTGGGGATAAAAGGCAGGAGGCAGAGATGAATAGATGTGGCAGACAACTATTCATCTCCATGCCAGACAGACCTGATCGCCTGCGAGATAAACTTTTGGCCAGGGCTGCTGGAGCTCCTAATAAAGGAATCTTTGAGTTAACTTTAATGTTTGGAGAGCTGTGTCAGAACAAGGGTACAGGGTGGATTCATGACAGCAACGGTTTTGCTCCTCACACATGAAAATGGGCGTTGGTACTTACCTGACACGCCATTTCTAGTCGAGCTGCGTAGAGCATCCAGAGAATGGGAGGCGCTCTAGTCTTCACCAATTGCAGGCTGAGATATAATTGAGAAACGCTCCTCCCACCACGTGGCTTCTCCCTGCGTTCCCCAGTTTTTACGAAGACGAGAAGACAAACAACTATCCCCTCATCTTAACTATAAACAACACTTAACTACAAAAAAACAATATGAATCGTTGGCCGAAACAGGATTCCCCACCAGACGGATCAAATAGGGTGGGGCTGGATGCTCTACGCAGCTCGACTAGAAATGGTGTGTCAGGTAAGTACCAACGCCCATTCTCAGTCGAGCTGCTTCGAGCATCCAGAGAGTGGGACATACCAAAGCATGGCCTGTCCTACGGGGGGGACTCCGTCTGGCTTGGAGCATGTTCTGGATCTCTCACCACTTGCTGAAGGACTCGTTTGCCAAAGGAGGCTTCTGCCGAGGCAAAAACATCGATTTTATAATGGCGAATAAATGGAGATGGAGACGACCAGGTAGCCGCTCTGCAAATATCATGAATAGGAGCCTGAGTAGCCCAGGCTGCAGAAGTAGCAGCACTCCTTGTAGAGTGAGCGGTTACTCCACTGGGAACAGGAAGCGCCTGTGACAAATAGGCCTTGGATATTGTAGCTCTAATCCAACGGCCAACAGTAGACGGGGAAACTTTGCAGCCCAGCGTCTTTGGTTGAAAAGATAAAAACAAAGCCTCCGACCTCCTGATAGGCTGAGTGTGACTGATATAGATACGGAGCGCCCATCTAACATCGAGAGTATGCCACTGCCTTTCTCTCTCTTGAGAAGGTCTTGGACAAAAGTTAGGAAGGACAAGCTCCTGTGATCTGTGAAAGGCTGAGTTTATCTTGGGCATGAAGGAGGGATCTGGCCGCAGGACCACCCGATCAGCGTGGAAAACGCATAACTCCTTTCTAACGGATAGAGCTGCTATTTCAGATATCCGACGAGCCGATGTAATTGCCACAAGAAAAACCACCTTGAGCGTGAGGAGTTGGAGTGACGTCTCTCTTAGAGGCTCAAAGGGGGGCTTAGTCAGCACCGAGAGAACCTTGTTGAGGTCCCAGGTCAGGTATCTGTGAACTACTGGAGGGTGCAAATTAGTGGCACCTCTAAGAAAAGCTCTAATGTGAGGATGGTGGGAAAGTGGGCCAGACAGGTTGCCAGAGATAACCGTAGATAGGGCCGCCACCTGCCTTCTTAAAGTGTTGGGGGAAAGACCTTTGTCCAATCCTTCTTGTAAAAAGGCCAGAATTTGTGCGATTGATGGAGAGATTGGATTAATGTGTAACTTGTGGCACCACTTACAAAATATGTTCCAGGTGGCATTGTATATGCGAGTGGTTGAAGGCTGCCTGGCTGCCAGAATAGTGTTGATGACCAGATTGGACATGACTTCCTTCCTTAAATGGTCCCACTCAACCTCCAAACGGTCAGCTGAAGCCATTGTGGATTTGGATGCTGAAGAGGTCCGTGGGACAGCGAAATCTTGTCCAGTGGAATCCTCCAAGGAGGAGCCACTGACAGGTTGCGAAGGTCCGCAAACCAGGGTCTCCTGGGCCAATATGGGGCCACTAGAAGAAGTTCCGCTTTCTCGAGGATTACCGTTTGGATCACCTTGGGCAGCAGCGGTAGGGGGGGGAAAGCGTATAGGAGCCCCGTGGGCCAGGGACAACGCAGGGCATCGTGGTTCTTGGCCCCCTGGGTGGGGTACCGGGAGAAAAACCTCAGTGTCTGGGCATTGGATGGGGACGCAAACAGGTCCACTAGCGGTAACCCGAACCTCCCTGAGGCCTCCCGGAAAAGGGAGGGATGCAGGTGCCATTTGGACTGGTCGGCGACGGTTCTGCTCAACCAGTCTGCCTGAACATTGGAGGCCCCCGAGATGTGCTCCGCCTTTATGGATAGCAGATTGGCCTCCGCCCATCGACAGATCCGTTCGGCCTCTTTCATGAGCCTGATGGAGTGAGTGCCCCCCTGCCGGTTGATGTGGGCCTTGGTCGTAGTGTTGTCCGTCAAGACCAAGACGTGACGCCCTCGAACTTGAGGAAGAAAGGTGCGTAATGCCAGATATACTGCGTGGAGCTCTAACCAATTTATGCTGCAAGAGCGCTCATTTACTGACCAGGTTCCTTGAGCTGACAGCGAACGAAGGTGGGCCCCCCAACCTGTTAGGCTGGCGTCTGTTGTGAGGGTGACTCTCTGGGGTTCTTTGAACGGATGCCCTTTGTTGGTAGTGGGTCTGGTCCACCAGAGTAGTGAGGTGAGAACCTTTGGAGGTATCCTTACTACGAATCTTGAATTGCTCCTTCTTGAGCGTTGATAAGGTAGCAGGAACCATTGAAGGGACCTGGAATGAAATCGGGCCCAGGGAACAATGGATATACATGAGATCATTTTCCCAAGCAATTTAGATAGGTCCAGCAATGAAGCTTTCTTTGCCCGCCTGATGGCCTTAATCGATTTTTGAATGCTAGCAAACCTTTCCGGGGAGATGAAAACCTGTCTCTCAACTGAATCGATCACTGCCCCTAAATGAACTATTCGAGTGGAAGGGGTAAGCTGGCTCTTTTCCCAATTTACAAGGAAACCATGATCCTGAAGTACTGAAAGAGTGGTTCTGGTGTCCCTCTCAGCTTGGCTTTGGGTTGGAGAAAGAATGAGAATGTCATCAAGATAGCAGTAAATACGGACAGGGAGTTGTCTGAGGTGAGCTGCTAAGGCTGCCAAAACCTTGGTGAAGGTCCTGGGAGCCGAGGCTAACCCAAAGGGAAGGGCTACATATTGATAATGACAGCCATTGTAATAAAATCTCAGATATCTAGAAAAGGAAGGGTGAATGGGTATATGAAGATATGCCTCAGAGAGGTCAATGGAAGTGAGCCAGTCTCCTTCCCTGGTGCCCTGTAGGATGGACTGAAGGGTATGCATTTTGAATTTATGATGAACAATATAATGATTGAGCCTTTTTAAATCCAAAATGGGCCTCCAACCCCCAGAGTGCTTAGGGACTAGAAAGAGGAGGGAATAGAATCCCTCTCCTCGTTGAGAAGGTGGCACGGGCTGTATGGCCTTAATATCCAACAGATGTTTAATGGCGGTCTCTAGGAGAGCGCGCTTGGTATGATCCCTGGAAATGGGAGAAACCATGAAGTGTTCGGGTGGAAGGACTTGGAACTGAAGGGAAAAACCAAATTGGACCGTGTCTTTAACCCAAGCATCAGATGTAGATGCTTCCCACTGGCTCGCAAAGAATTTAAGGCGACCGCCAATGGGTAAGGGGGCTGAAAACCTATCTTGGACGGCGGGGAGTCTTACCTGCCAAACCCCGGAAGGGTCTTCTGTAACTAACCCCCCCCCCCCTCTGGATCTGTCTCCCGAATCGCCCCGGTCTCGATAGGCCGGGCGAAAGGTTGGAGATCTCTGATAACGGGGGGAGAAGGGAGTTTGAAAGGGGGTACGGAAGGAGCCCCTTCGAAAGGGCTGAAAGGATCTGGACTCTTGCCTACGAAAAAGAGCCAGAAGAAATTTCTTTTTGTTCCAGCTCTCCATCAACAGTGGTTCCAGGGCCGGACCAAATAATTTATTTCCCAAGGTGGGAGCTGAGGCCAGTTTCGACTTGTTTTTAATGTCGGCCTGCCAATGCCTAAGCCAAAGCAGCCGTCGGGCCGTAACATGAGAGGATATGGCCCGAGAGGAGAACTTCACCGAGTGAAAATTTGCATCGGCCGCAAACTCAGCTGCTGCTGTTAGTTTTGCAATATCTTGATGGGCCCTAGTATTAGATGGAGGAACATGCTGCTTCAGCTGTCGAAGCCACCTAATAGACGACCTAGTAAAAAAGGATGAGGCGGTGGCAGACCGAATGGCCCAAGCATCAAACTGGTGCACCCGTCGCAGTGCCATCTCCGCTTTCTTGTCCTCCGGCCTTAAGGCTTCCAGAGCGTCTGTGGGGTTAGACGAGAATGCCAGTCTGATAATAGGGTCATCCACCTCGGGTGTGTCTAGCATGGTGGAGAAGTCTGCGTCAAGATTAAAAAATCTCTTGTCCTGAGGGGGCAGAGGGGAGACCGGAAGAGGCTAACTGTTTCGCCACTAGATCGGAGAAGATTGGAGAGACTGGCACAACTTCGGCCTCCACCGCTGGCTGCCTGAAAATGGCATCCTCTGGAGCCCCAGAGGCTGCTGGCAAGGAATCAGAAGATGGCTGGGGAGTTAGGCCTGAGATATTCTTTGCTTTGAACAGCAAGGACTTAAATAAATGAGGCTTGAACAGGCCTACAAGGGAGGGCTGGTCGGGGGAGATGCCCTCATCCTCCGACATGTCGCCTTCCAGCTGTTCCACTTCGGAAAAGGGCTCAGAATAATGGAGGGACCCCCTCTCTGACCCTTCCTCTGCCCCGTAGGGTGCAAAGGCCATTTCCTCTTCCTCGTCCTCCTCTTCCTCCCCTTCTGGGAAAGGAGGGTCCCCTTGGGAAGGTACCTGTCTGTGGAGAGTCACCGGTCTGGGTAGAGGTTCTCCGGAGGCAGAATCAATCTCGGGTGCCATTGCTTGAGAGGCTATCTTGGACAACTGTTGCATACCTTCCGCGATCCCCTGGCAGATAGCAAGCTGCATCCATTCCTTAACTCTGTCAGGGATGACGCTAGTTGAAGGGTCTTCTGGGCGTAGGCTAGCAGCGGTTGGGGTGAAGGTCGCCTCTGGAGTTCGAGTGGCCTGGGGGCTCTGGACAGGTGTGTTGTGCCTGGAGAGAGAAGGTTGTTCTGGCAAAGGGGGAGGTTGGTTAGAGGTAGAGGGAATAGAAGCTGGAATTACAGAATGAGAGTCCCTGGAGCGCCTATCAAACTCCTTTTCCAGAGCTCTGTGGTGCCTCAGGGCGTCCCTTTCAGAGGCTGTGGTAGGTTCCTTGGCCCTTTTGCGCAGATGGTGAATTTTAGACTTAGCCTTTAGGGAAGGCCCTCTGGGATTTTCCTCTGCCATTATAACCAAAAGGTAGAAACAAGGTATATTGAATATGAAGGCAGTTGGCACACCTAGGAATGCGGTCTACAATGGGAGCCGGGTATCCTATAGTTGAGCCACGTCCCCCTTTTGGAAAAATTTTAGATAGCGATATATATATATATATATATATATATATAATTTTTATTTATTTATTTATTTATTTATTTATTGGAAAAAGGAGAAAAACACCTCTAAGGGTATACAATAAAAAACTGCACCAAATGACCAAAAAAAGGAACTAAATTATTAATAAAATATAAATGGTTTTTTGGTTTGTTTTTTTAAATAGAGAAAAATTAAGATGAGAAAACTATCTCTAAACAACCAAATTTTACCAAATGAACGCTGAGGCCAAACTTAAAACACGAAAAAATATACCAGGAAAGAAATTGTAAAGGCCTCTGAGGCTGCCTCCCAACAACCTGGGAAGTAGGAGCCTGTCTTCACCTCTGAGCAGGCTGCGGAATGCCAACAATTAAAATGGGGCAACAGGGCACAAAGCCACAACACCCCTTCTGAAATAAAAGCTCCCACAGGCCTGTAGGGCCTGCTATGGGGCTCTATCAACGTCGCAGCAATTTGAGCCTGGGCAAAATGGCGCCCGCCACAAGGCACGCCTAAAAATGGCTACCGGGCTGGATGCAGGGCTCAGAGACGGAATAGCCCTAAGAAAAAGGCAGTCAGCTAAAAGGATTGAGCTGAACAAACGAGGGCTAGGAAAAGGCGTTCGTGGGGGGAAGACACAACGCGCACTAGGAGAGCACGATCGCAAGCCGCTGCTTAAAAGCAGGAACGGCTTGAAAAGGCAGGAAAGAGGGAAGGTGGGGTGGGGGGAGCAAAGGCTCTAAAATCCCTCTATCTCCCCCCTGAGGGGCGAAACTTCGCTCCTTTACACACAACTAAAACTCAAAAGCGCAGGGACCAAGGAAAGAAGCCAAAACGAAACGATCAAACCTGAAAATGAAACAGAAATCCTGAAACGGCCAAGGAGAATGATCTATAGCTGCCTGTCTCTTGCGAGGCTGAGCTAAAAACTGGGGAACGCATGGAGAAGCCACGTGGTGGGAGGAGCATTCCTCAATTATAGCTCAGCCTGCAATTGGTGAAGACTAGAGCGCCTCCCACTCTCTGGATGCTTGAAGCAGCTCGATTGAGAAGCACAGGCTACACAGTGTGCCTAGGGCAGCCCTGGGAGTCCATCCCTTCAATGGACAATCACAGTCCAGCTTCATTCCTCTCCCTGAAATCAAGGAGAGCCTTTATTAGCTGTCTTGCCGCAGTTTGGAACAAGTGATTCTATAGCCAGATGTGACTAATACTAATACCTCTCTATAAAGCCTTAGTAAGACCACACCTAGAGTACTGCATCCAGTTTTGGTCACCACACTATAAAAAGATGTTGAGACTCTAGAAAGAGTGCAGAGAGGAGCAACCAAGATGATGAGGGGACTGGAGACTAAAACACATGATGAACAGTTGCAGGAACTGGGCCTGGCTAGTCTAGGGAAGAGAAGGACCAGGGGAGACAGGAGAGCAGCCTTCCAGTATTTGAGGGGCTGCTACAGAGAGGAGGGAGGGGTCAAGCTATTTTTCAAGGCACCCGAAGTCCAGACAAAGAATAATGGGTGGAAACAGAACAAGGAGAGATTCAACCTGGAAATAAGGAGGAATTTGCTGACAGTGAGAGCAATCAACCCATGGAACAGAAGTTGCCTTCATAAGTTGTGGGAGCTTCATCACTGGAAGCTTTTAAGAAAAGACTGGATTGCCCTCTGTCAGAAATGGTGTAGGGTCTCCTGCTTGGATGGGAGGTTGGACTAGATGACCTACAAGATCCCTTCCAACTTTATTAATCTGTCAAAAAAAAAAAAACCTTCAGCAATTTCACTTGAGTTGTCCATGGACCTCTCTTTGGTTGCTGCCATTAGCAGGCCCGACTTTTCTCAACTCTCTGTCTTCTAAATATGTCCTGCTTGGGCGGCGGGCGGGGGGTGGGGTTTGGACTAGATGATCTACAAGGTCCCTTCCAGCTCTGTTAATCTGTAATCTGACTGAGAATGGGCGTTGGTCTTACCTGACACGCCATTTCTAGTCGAGCTGCTCGGATCATCCAGAGAGTGGGAGGTGCTCCAGTCTGCGTCTGTGTAGGCTGAGCTTAATTACTGAGGAACGCTCTGCCCTCTGTCACGTGGTCCCTTGTAGCGTTCCCCAGTTTATGCGAAGTCGAGAGAGGAGGAAAGTCGTCTAACTCTCATCTAACTAGACTTAAGGTATCATTGGCTGAAACAAGGTTCCCCCAGATGGAAAAAAATAAAAAAGGGTGGGGCTGGATGATCCTCGCTGCTCGACTAGAAATGGCGTGTCAGGTAAGACCAACGCCCATTCTCCCTCGAGCTGCTCGGATCATCCAGAGAGTGGGACATACCAAAGCTTGGCTGTCCTACGGGAGGGAATCCGTCTGGGGTGGAAGCTCCCCTGGGTCCTCGATGACCCGCTGGAGGACTCGTCTGCCAAATGAAGCCTCCGCTGACGCAAAGATGTCAATCTTATAGTGCCTAATGAAAGGGGAGGGGGAAGCCCAGGTGGCGGCCCAACAAATGTCTGAAATTGGAGCCTGGGTAGCCCAGGCCGCAGAGGTGGCCGCACTTCTGGTGGAATGTGCAGTGACCCCGCTGGGAACTGGCAAGGCCTGAGACGAATAAGCCTTGGCGATGGTGGCTCTGATCCATTGTCCGATGGTGGAAGGGGACACCCTGTGGCCTAATGACTTGGGCTGGAAGGAGAGTAATAAGGACTCAGACCTTCTAAAGGGTTGCGTGCAATTAATGTATATGCGGAGGGCCCGCCTCACATCTAGGGTGTGCCATTGTTTCTCCCTTTCCCATGAAGGATTGGGACAAAAGTTTGGGAGTATTAGCTCCTGAGCCCTGTGGAAGGCTGAATTGACTTTGGGCAAGAAGGTCGGGTCGGGGCGTAGGACCACCCGATCGGAGTGGAAGATACAAAGGTCCTTTCTCACCGAAAGGGCAGCAATCTCCGAAATTCGGCGAGCCGAGGTAATTGCCACCAGGAACACTACCTTAAAGGTCAAACTTTGGAGAGAGGATTCTCTGATAGGCTCGAAAGGAGGTTTAGTTAGGGCCACCAGGACCTTGTTAAGATCCCAAGTGGGGTACCGGTGCACGACAGGGGGACGGAGGTTAGTGGCTCCCCTGAGGAAGGCCCTGATACGGGGATGGTGAGAAAGGGGACCCAGATTGTCGCCGGAGACAACGGTCAAGAGGGCCGCTACCTGGCGTCTCAAGGTGTTAGGTGAAAGACCTTTTTTGAGCCCATCCTGGAGGAAGTTCAAAATCTGGGCCACCGAAGGCGAGAGCGGGTTGACCATGGAGGAATGGCACCACCTGCAGAAGCTGACCCAGGTAGCATTGTATATTCGATTGGTTGAAGGCCGTCTGGCGGCCAGGATAGTGTTAATGACCTGGTCAGATAAATTCTCCTTCTTCAACTTTTCCCGCTCAACCTCCAAATGGTTAGTTGGAGCCATTGGGGCTCCGGATGTTGAATGGGCCCCTGGGACAGGGAGATCCTGTCCGGAGGGATTCTCCACGGAGGAGAAACCAATAGGTTGTGGAGATCCACAAACCATGGCCGTCTGGGCCAATAGGGAGCCACTAGAATCAGTTCTGCCTTCTCCTGGATCAGTTTCTGAATGACTCTGGGAAGTAGAGCTAACGGGGGGAAGGCGTACAGGAGTCCCGGGGGCCACGGACAGCGAAGTGCGTCGTGATTCTCGGCCCCGGGGGAAGGGAATCTGGAGAAGAACTGACGGAGCTGGGTGTTGCGGGGGGATGCAAAGAGATCCACTGACGGGAGGCCGAAGATCATGGTCGCCTCCCTGAAAAGGGATGGGTGGATGCGCCACTCGGACTGGTCCACGGTGGCCCTGCTCAACCAGTCCGCTCAGGTGTTTGAGGCCCCCGAAATGTGTTCTGCTTTGATCGAGAGGAGGTGACGCTCTGCCCAATGGCAGAGTCTTTCGGCCTCTCTCATCAACCGGATAGACTGGGTCCCGCCTTGCCTGTTGACATGGGCCTTGGTGGTAACGTTGTCCGTGAGAATGAGGACGTGCCGCCCGCGTACCTGAGGCAGGAAGTGGCGCAGGGCCAGGTGGATGGCGTGGAGCTCCAGCCAGTTTATGCTGCAGGCCCGCTCTGCTTGGGACCATTTGCCCTGTGTTGTAAGGGACTGGATGTGAGCGCCCCAGCCGTTCAGGCTGGCATCTGTGGTGATGATAAGATGCTGAGGATCTTTGAAGAGATGATCCCTGTTGATGGCAGGGTTGGTCCACCAGAGGAGAGATGAGAGGACCTTTGGAGGTACCTTGATGGTGGATTTTGAGTTGCTTCTGCCGGACCTTTGAAATGGGAGCAGGAGCCACTGCAGGGACCTGGTATGAAGACGGGCCCAAGGAATAAGAGATGCATGAAACCATTTTCCCCAGTAATTTAGACAATTCTAATAGAGAAGCCCTCTTTGATCGTCGAATAACCTGAAGAGAATTTCGAATACTCTGGAGCCTTTCCGGAGAAAGGAACACTTTTCCCGGCACCGTGTCAATAATGGCCCCCAAGTGGGCAATTCGGGTAGAAGGGACCAGTTGGCTCTTTTTTTGGTTAACCAGAAACCCATGGGCCTGGAGAGCAAAGAGGGTGGTCTTGGTGTCCAGCTCTGCTTGAGATTGTGAATGGGACAGGATGAGGATATCATCCAGACAGCAGTGGAGCTGGACCGGGTAGTCCCTTAAGCGAGCCGCCAAGGCCGCGAGGATCTTAGTGAAAACTCTAGGAGTGGAAGCTAACCCAAAGGGAAGGGCCGCATACTGGAAATGATGGTGATTGTAACAGAATCTAAGGAATTTAGAGTGGGAAGGCCGAATTGGGATGTGGAGGTATGCCTCTGAGAGGTCTATAGAAGAGAGCCAATCTCCTTGCCTGGTGCCCTGCAAGATGGATTGAAGGGTGTGCATTTTGAATTTGCGGACGGTTAGGAAGCGATTGAGTCATTTGAGATCCAGGATAGCCCTCCATCCCCCCGAGGACTTGGGAACCACGAAGAGGTGGGAATAGAAGCCCTGGCCTCGTTGAGAGGGGGGAACTGGCTGGATGGCCTGGATGAAGAGTAAATGGTGGATGGCAGAATCCATCAAGTTGCGTTTGGAGGGGTCCCTAGAGGGAGGAGATGACATGAAAAACTCGGGAGGTTGAGAGTTGAACTCCAGAGCAAGCCCAAACCTAATGGAGTCCCTGACCCATTTATCGAAGGTGGTGGAGTCACATAGGTCGGCGAAATGTCTCAGCCGACCACCAATGGGGGAAAAAAGACAGGATTTATTTGGAGCGCCGGAAGGGTCTCCCCCCGGAACCCCTGAAGGGATGCTTAAACCCTCCGCCCCTCCTATTTCGATCGCTCGAGTCGGAACGATCCTGGGGATATGGTGTTCTATACGAGGGAGGCCTCAGGTATCTGGGAGGGAAGGGTGACTGGTAGAAGGACCGGGAGGACCCTCTTCAAAAGGGCTGAGGGGTTCGGGAGACTGGCCTCCAAAAAAGAGAAGGAAGGAATTTCTTCTTTCCCCTAGTTTTGGCCAACAGGGGGTCCAGGGCCGGACCAAAAAGCTTCTCCCCCTTAATGGGGGTGGAGGCCAGCTTGACCTTATTTTTCACGTCCGCCTACCATGGTTTGAGCCAGAGCAGACGGCGGGCAGTGACCTGAGACACTAGCGCCTGGGAGAATTTGACAGCATGGTACGTGGCGTCAGCTGAAAATTCTGCCGCTGCCGTGATTTTTGCTATGTCCTGAAGCGCCCTTGTGTTGGATGGAGGGATATGTGACTTCAGTTGATGGAGCCACCGGATAGAGGACCTGGTGAAGAAGGAGGCTGCGGTGGCCGATCTAATGGCCCAGGCATCGGCTAGATGAGCCCGACACAAGGCTAACTCAGACCTCCTGTCCTCGGGTTTGAGGGCCTCCAGGGGGTCACTCGGGAAGGAGGATGAGGCGAGACCAACAATGGGCTCGTCCACCTCCGGGGTATTGAGGAGGGAGCAAAAACTTGGTTCAAGGTTAAACAACGTCTTATCCTGAGTGGATGGGGCAGGAGGAGCCCCTGTAAAGCCCAGTTGGTTAGAAACCAGATCGTGGAAAATGGGGGGGGGGGCTGGAATCACATCCTCGGCAACCACGGGCTGCCTGAACATGGCGTCCTCTGGGTCCTCCCCAGAGGAGGGGGGAGCAGAGGGGAGTTGAGTGGCCAGGCCAGAGGTGTTCTTGGCCTTGAACAGGATGGACTTGAACATGTGGGGTTTGAATAACCCCACAAAGGAAGGCTGATCGGGGGTAAGGCCCTCATCCTCCGACAGCTCTGCTTCCATTGGGTCTAAATCCGAAAGAGGTTCCCCATGGAAGGTGGATCCCCATTCAAGGTCCTCCTCCTCCTCCCTGTATTGGTCTAAAATTTCCATTCCCTCTTCCGGTTCCCTTTCTGGAAGAGGGCTGGCTCCCCGGGAGGGTACCTGACCAGGAGCGGGGTCCAGGGAGGGCGTGGACCTGGTTGGCACAGGCTCTTGTACAGGAGCTGTCTGAGGGAGGCCTGGTCCGGCCATCTGCTGCATGCCTTGAGCTATCCCTTGTCGAATAGCCTGCCATCCAAACTCTCATGTACTCAGGCATCTCGATCGTGGGTGGGTCTTCCTGTCTTAGGCCAGTGGCCGTGGGAGTGAAGGTGGCTTCAGGCATCCGGCTGGTTGCTGGTCCAGGGGCCTGAGACTCCTGGATTTTGCCTTCAAAGAATGGCGGGTGTTGGGGTTGTCATCTGCCATTGTGAAACAATAGATGAATCAATATGAATATATATATATATATATATATATAT
>NW_020769398.1:2879903-2913693 GCF_900518735.1 Pseudonaja textilis | reverse complement strand
AGAACTCTTCTTGTGAAATATTTCTGGACTTTCTCAACTGTGTTAATATCAGATACGTAATGTGGGTTCCAGACTGATGAGCTGTATTCGAGTATTGGTCTAGCAAATGTTTTGTATGCTCTAATTAGTAGTGTAATATTACCAGAGAAAAAGCTACATAAGATTAGGTTAACAACTCTTAATGCCTTTTTGGCTATGTAGTTACAGTGGGCTCTAGCACTTAGATCATTAGAGTATTCCAAGGTCCTTTACAGAGCTTGGATCATCAACAAGGTCTTGACCATTCAGCTTGTATTTTATTTTCTGATATTATTTTGCCAATATGTAAGACAGAGCATTTATTTGTTGAGATTTGAAGTTGCCATTTGTTTGACCATTCTGATACATAGTCGAGGTCTTTTTTGAAGGGTAGCAGTATTGTCTGTGGTGTTGAATAGCTTTACATCATCAGCGAAGAGAATGCAGTTGCTCTTAATATGATCACAGAGGTCACTTATGTAGAGTATGAAGAGAGTTGGTCCTAGAACACTGCCTTGGGGGACACCACTGTTGACAGGTACAGAATTTGATAGGACCATTTTGACCAAATTTTGACCATTTGTTGTCTGTTTGACAGGAATGCTTCTATCCAGTTATGCAGGTGTCCAGAGATACCATAAGATTTTAGTTTTAGGAGTAGTTTGTCATGTACCACTGAATCAAATGCTTTACAGAAGTCTATGTAGATTGCGTCTATTGCTTTGCCCTGATTGATTTGTGTAGTCCATATGTTTTTGCAGTGTAAGAGTTGCAGATTTCAGGATAGTTTTTTTCTGAAACCAAATTATTTATGAGAGAGTAGGTTGTTTGTCTCTAAGTGAAGGATAATAGATTAATAATTGATTCCATGACATTACAGGTGATGCAGCATAAGGAGATTGGTCTGTAATTTTCAACTAGACTTTTGAAGATGGGGATGACCATGGCTTGTGACCATAGGAGCTGGTCCTGAAAGATTTTTCAAAGATTATGCTTAGAGGTTCGACTGTGGCAGTGGATAACTTTTTTAAGAAGTAGGCACATATTCTGTCCGGTCCAAGATAGAGATGTTTTTAGATTGCACAGTGCTTTTTCAACATTGTCTTCTGTAAAATCGATATGTATTAGATCATTGTAGTTGTCTGTGGTTCGACTAGGAAATACTGGGCATGATCCATTGCTGTTTATAAATACTGAGCCAAAGAATGTGTTAAAGAGGTTGGCTTTAATGGTGTCATCATTGCAGTCTTTGCCATTAGGTCCTCTCAGGGGTGGGATGGACCTTGAATCTTTTAGTTTATTGTTTACAAAATTGTAGAAAGCGCTGATGGAATTGGTGCGTAGAAGACTTCCGGTTTGAGCTTCTTCAGCGACAGACCAAAACCTCGTCTCTGCGAGGCTTTGATCCGTGCTCACCGCTGGAGCTCCCCAAGCCGGCTGGTTTCGGGGCTAAGCCACCCTGTAGAGGTGGTGAAGAGTGGGGAGACTGCCAGCAGGGTTGAGGAGAGCTGCATCTCTCCTCCCCAGCTGGCCATTACTCCCTTTCCTGAAGGTAGTTGCAGTGGTGGTCAGAAATGGCCACCACAAAGAAGAACTCGACCAGAAAAGAATGTACAGGAGGAAGATAAGAAGAGAAAGTTTTGGTTGACTGGGTCAAACAGCAAAAGCAACAAATAAGGTACCCTGGAATTGAAACTGTTAAAAAGTAATAACATTGTTCCCTAAGAAGATTTTTAAGCTGCGAAGGATAGAGAAAAGGGAAAAGATTTGGTTTTCTCCTTTTCCTATACTGACAGCTAAGAGACTTAAGCAAGAAATTGGAAAAAAATCCACTTTGACATCAATAGGCATTTAATGCTGAAAATAAAAAGTCAAAGGGATAATGAAGATTTCTGGATAATTAAAAGCTTTTGAAAACAGGAAAGGAGAGAAAAAGAATAAAAGGGTAGGATCTGGAAGGGAGGAGACTGCCTGGAATTAAAAAAGAACTTACAGCAAAATCTCAACAAGACTTCCAAAAGATACATTCTAGCTGAAATATCACAACAAAAACCCCAGGAAGAGAAAGTTGAAAAAGAAATAAGAAGATATAACTTGGGACTGCCTGGATTACTTGATGATTTCTGGATTCTTGGTTATTGTTTTGAATGACTAAAATCAATCGTGTGGTTGTTTAAAACTGTTTAAAATGGCTCCACTTTTAGAAGAACTGAAAATGGAACTTAAAAAATACAAAGAAGATGCACAAGAAGGTAGAGGTTCTTTTGGCTTTGTATTTCAGTTTTTAGAAATGGAGACTTGGAATTATGAGAAACCACAAGAAATGCCTGCAGAATAAGAAGATTGCGACAAAGAAGACATCTTTAATGAACAAGTAATCTTAGATGGGGGGGAAAAAGGAAAGTGGGGGGAAGAGAATGGAAAGTTTAAGATTGGGAAAAACAACCCCCCCCCCCCAAAATAGAGTGAAAAATAAGTATAAAATCAGAAAGCAACAGAAGAGGGAAATGCAGAAGAGAGAATTAGAACTAGAGAGACAAGGGAGTAAAAGGGGAGGGAGAAGATGACAGGGAAGAAAGAAAGGAAAAGAAGTTATAAAGGACAGAAGCAAAATATAGAGAAACAGGGCCTATTTAGAGATAATGGGTGAAAACTTAATGGAAAAGGGGATTCTGCAAAGGTACATAAGATAGTATGGTTATATTAGAAGCAGAAATAATTTTAGAAAATATGAAACAATGCATGATTAAAATGTCTGATAAAATAGCTATCATAATTCAGTGAAATGTTTGTCAATAAATAAATGTAACAAAAGGTATATTTAATGATTTATAAAACATATGTGAAGAGAAATAAGGGAAAAATTAATTATGGAGATTATATGTGTTTTTCAGGAAGTATGATATTAAATTGAAAAGAAGTGTTAAAGATGTTAAGATTTTAATGATTATTAATGATAGAACTGAACTGGAATGAAATGAGGGTTTATAATTACATATATTTACAATCTTTCTTTCTTTTTTCTAAAGAATATAGTGTGTATTATAAGAAAGTACCAAGCAGAATTTGATTGGATGTTATATATTATGTATTATATTGAAGGTCATAAACTTAAGGTATATATTGAAGTTGAAACAAGAGTTGAATGGATGTAATTAAAAGATATAAAGGTGTCATACTCCAATTAGTAACTACAGGAGAAAATTTGTTTAATGAGAAAAGATAATATGAAATTGAAACAGAACAGACAAAAGTATAAATATAATGATTTGAATTGAGATGAGATAATCAAAATAAAATTGAGAAAATTAAAAGAGGGGAAAAACTATATAGAAAATGTAAAATGCCGTGTTTCTCATATAGCCCGGGTCTTATTTTTTTTTGAGCCCCGAAAAAATGGCTAGGCTGTCTTTTCGGGGGTGACTTAATTCCCCCCCCTTGCATCTTTGGGCAGGTGGGCAGCGACGGCTTGGATGTTGACCTCGGTGTTGGTGGGGCACTTTGTATTGGGGTCAACGCAGGCAGCACCATATCCGGGTGTGCAACAAAAGTACTTCCTAATGGCAAGCCCCCCCCATCCCCCCCCATTTTGCATGTTTTAATATAGGCCTTAATTTGGGGGGAGGGGCTTAATTTCATTTCATGCCTATAAAACATGCTGGACTTCCTGTTGGGGGAGGCCGTATTGTTGGAGAAACAGGGTAGTATAAGATATGGAATAGAATACAAAAAGGAGCGTGAAATTGAATTTTGTGTCTGTTTAAAGAAGTTCAACCTGGGACCATGCTATTTTCAAAAAAGATATTTTACTTGTATTTTGTATGTGTGAATACCCAAATAAAACTTTATTTAAAAAAAACATTGTCTTCTGTAAAATCAATATGTATTCAATCATTGTAGTTGTCTGTGGTTCGACTAGGAAATACTGAGCATGATCCATTGCTGTTTATAAATATTGAGCCAAAGAATGTGTTAAAGAGGTTGGCTTTAATGGTGTCATCATTGCAGTCTTTACCATTAGGTCCTTTCAGGGGTTGGATGGACCTTGAATCTTTTAGTTTATTGTTTACAAAATTGTAGAAAGCGCTGGTGGAATTGGTGCGTAGAAGGTCTTCCTCTTGTTTAATTTGATAATTGGTGCATTCAGTCTTTATCTAGTGGCATAAATTTTTGTATCAGCTTTTGAAGTTGGCAACGTCACCAGATTTGTTTTTCTGCCAAAGTGATTTCTTTTTGGACTGAAGCTTCCTTATTGTTATGGGTAATCTATTTTTTCTGGTTTTTGGAGTTGTTATTGGTACATATAGTTTGATGACTCTTTTAACTTCAAGTAAAAATAAGTTGTAATGGTCTTCAACAGTATTGCATCCACTGAATAGAAATTGCCAATCAAGGGATGAGAGATCGTTGTCTATAAGATCATAGTTGCCTTTTTTGAAGTTATAATTGGGGATCACATTGTTGTGTTGATTTTTGTGTGGACATATGTTGAGACAAAAGTCAGTCAAGCTGTGGTCACTGTTGGAAAAGGGTTCTTTAATTTGTATTCTGTAAATTGAATTCAAACTATTGCAGAAGATGAGATCGAGGCAGTTGTTAAGCTTAGTATTGTTGGTTACTAGTTGTTCCAGTCCCAGGTTTGTTACAGCATTGTAGAAGGTTGCATGTATGAGTTCAGTTTTACATTCATTTAGGGTTCAGATAATGTGAGATAGATTGAAGTTACCAAGAAAGATTATTAGTGTATGGGCAGGATGTTGCCCATTTTAGTAGTGAATTTAGCTTGTTTACATGTTTGATGTCATAATCAGGAGCTCTGTAACATAGTAAGAAACAAAATGTGATATTTAAGGACAGTTCACAGACGATGGTCTCAGGAAGAGCAAGCTCTTGGGTAACTTGGATGTTTTTTAGATGTAAGGACTTTTTATAGAAAATAGCAACACCACCTCCTCTACGGATTGCACGATCTGATTGGTAAACATGATAGTCTTTTACTGTGGTAATGGAGTCAGGGAGAGATGCATTAAGCCGTATTTCATAGACAAATATGATGACAAATTTAGCCATATTTAGTAAGAGGAGATGGACTGGGTGACTGACCCTCCCACTCTCTCAGCCCAACCCTCTTTGCAAGGTTGTTGTTGTGGAGAAAATAGGAGGAAGGAAGATTGGGTAGGTTTGTTGCCTTGAGTTGCCTTATACAAAGTAACAAAGGTTGGATAAAGACAAACAAACAAGCAATGTGTAGGAAACTGAGGGAAAAAAAGTGATCACATAACAAAAAAGAAGATAAGACTTTGGAAAAGTTCAGACCTTGGAGGTCTTCTAGACCAACCCTGTACCATTTCAGACAAGGTGCTGTCCAGTCTTTTCCCCAAAACCTCCAGTTATGGAGTACCCACAACTTCTGTTACACTGGTTAATTATCCTCACTGTTAGGAAGTTTCTCCTTAATTCCAGGTTGCTTTTCTCCTTGATTAATTTCCATTCATTGCTTCTTTTCCTGCCTTCTGGTACTTTGGGAAATAAATTGTTCCCCTCTTCTTTGCGGCAGCCCCTCAAATACTGGAATATTGCTATCATGTCACCCCTAGTCCTTGTTTTCTCTGGACTAACCATGCCCAATTCCTCCAACTGTTCTTCATCTGTTTTAGTCTCTAGGCATTTGATCATCTGAGTTGCTCTCTCTGCACTTTTTCCAAAGTCTCAACATCTTTTTTATGGTGTGGTGACCAAAACTGGATGCAGGATTCCAGGTGTGGCTAAGGCTTTATAAAGTGGTACTAATACTTCACATGATTTTGATTCTATGCCTCTGTTTATACAATTCCATTGCCCTACAGGGACCTGAAACAAAAAACCATGGGGGGATTCAGAGGCATGAAATCCACCCTATCTTACCCTGTCTCTAGGATGTTTTGTGGGCTAGAAAAATTTGAAGCAGAGTCTATTCACTGGAAATCTCCCTTTGTTCAAGAATACTGTTTACCCAGCCTGTTTCTCATGCCTTCTTTCCTAGCAAAAATAAGCTAAACTCAATTCATGTTTTAAGATAAGGTGGATGCAGTGGTGGTATTCTACCGGTTTGGCCAAACCAGTAGTAAAAAAAATGCTGCCGGTTCAACTGAACTGGTATTTCTGACCATCAGCTCTGCCACATGATTTAAATTAGCTAGAAAGCAGGAAATGATCGGATTTCTTGCTTTCTAGCTAATCTAAATTGCAGGGCACAGCTGATCCGCCCCCTCGCTGTTGTACTAACCTTGGAAGGTTTCAAAATGCTTCTTTTTTTTTTTCCCGTGCCCAGAAGGCTTCCCTGAGGCCCAATAGGCAAAAAACGGGGCATACAGGGAGTGCTGAGAAAGGGGAGGAAAACCCCCCACAAAGCCACACCACTCAGTCACATGACCACCTGGCCATGCCCACCTAGCAACGTTGACAGAACTGGTAGCAAAAAAAATTGGAATCCCACTACTGGTGGGCTGGACAAAATTTTGGACAAGAAACACTGATGAATAGAAGAGTTGGGTAGCACTCGAAAAGAGAGATAGTTATGGACTGTGTCCTAAACGAGATCAGTTGTATAAAGATCCCTTAGCTGCATTTGTTTTGCAACTAGCCAGCTGAGTTAGTTGAACTGATTGCGCCAATCCAGAAAATGGAAAGATTTAGGGCTCAAGTGAAGCATATGAATGCGGCCACTGGGCCATATAGCAACTAGTGTAGGTTCACGACTACCTTGAGCTATGAAAGCCCCTAGGGCAGAGGCTGGGGGGAAATGCCCCCTTTTATGTGGACTTCAACTCTCAGAATTCTTGAGCCAGAATTCTGAGCGTTGAAGGCCACAAATCATGAAGGAGCCATCATTCCTCACCCCTGCCCTAGAGGGTCATAGTCCTTGCAAGATCTCAAATACAAGAGTGAGATGAAGAATAGTAACCTGGGTAATATATAACAATATCTACTGAGCTTCTTACCTGCCATTTTATAGCCACAGTGCCCCATTCTAACCCAGATTTCATGCCCATGATATATATAAAATACATACATGCATACCCATGTCTGATTGTAATCCTTAATTGGGGAAATGGTGTTTCATAGGCAACAACATTCGAATCATTGTACTTCAGCTTCCAAAGTACAGGAGCCAAGACTACCATGAGGGATTCTGGAGCCTTAGTGGACAACCAATTAAATATGAGCCAGCCGTGTGCAGCAGCAGCCAAAAAAGCCAATGCGATGCTAAGTTGCATTAACAGAGGGATGCCATCAAGATCAAGGGAGGTACTAATACCACACTATAAAGCTTTAGTAAGACCACACCTAGAGTACTGAATCCAGTTTTGGTCACTACACCATGAAAAATTTGTTGAGAATCTAGAAAAAGTGCAGAGAAGAGCAACTAGGGTGATTAGGGGACTAAAGGCTAAAACATACGATGAACGGTTGCAGGACCTGGGCCTGGCTAGTCTAGTGAAGAGAAAGACCAGGAGAGACAGGAGAGCAGTCTTCCAGTATTTGAGAGGCTGCCACACAGAGGAAGAACAGGTCAAGCTATTTCCCAAAGCATCCGAAGGCCAGATAAGGAATAATAATGGATGAAAACTGATTAAGGAGAGATTCAACTTGCAAATAAAGAGATATTTTTGGACAGTGAGAACAACCAACCAATGGAACAGAGGTTGCCCTCGGAAGTTGTGGGAGCTTCATCGCTGGAGGTTTTCAAGAAGAGACTGGACTGCCATCAGTCAGAAATGGTGTAGGGTTTCCCAGTGGTGGAATTCAATTTTTTTTACTACCAGTTCTGTGGGTGTGGCTTATTTGGTGGGCGTAGCTTGGTGGTCATGTGACTGGGTGGGTGTGGCTTGGTGGTCATGTGACTGGGTGGGTGTGGCCAACTCAATGTCACTCACATCAAGGCGTGCCTCACCTGGCTCCTCCCCTCCCAGCCATTCCTTGTCACCCAGCCTCAACTTATCTATAGTTCTGTAAAAATGTTGTTCACCTTTTTTGACTTTATTATCTGCATACTATAGATGTACGTTCATGGACCACTGAAAGGAGGAAATGGCTCACATGCTTTACCCAAGAGTGTGATAGGCTTTTAAGGGGCTGCCACAAAGAAAGGGGGGGATGTATTTTCCAAAGAAGCAGAATGCAAACAAGAAGCAATGGATGGAAACCGAACAGAGAGAAGCAACCTAAAACTAAGGAGAAACTTCCTGACAGTGAGAACAATTAACCAGTGGAACTGCCTGTCTCCAGAAGTTCTGGGTGCTCAATCACTGAAAGTTTTTGAGAAAAGACTGGACAGCCATTTCTCTGAAATGGTATAAGGGTTCACCGCAAGGTCCCTTCTAAGTGCTATTCTGTTATTCTGACACCTTTCCCAGGATCTCTACTCAGAGTTTGGCATCCTCAGTTTTCTTGCCTGAGCTGGGGGTTGGACTAGAAGACCTCCAAGGTCCCTTTTCAACTCTTGTTAAACACATGTGTATTTTATGCTCTGGACTATTGACATTGAATGCATGTAAACCCTGAAAAAATATGTGGTAGCCCTGGGCAAAAGAAAGGCAGAAAAATCGCTCTAGGTGTATGGACAGTGTAAAATATTAACACATGATAAATAATGGAACAATTAAAAATAATAGCACAGAGTTTTATCTCTCTTCCTATTTCTCTCTTCCTATTTCTCTCTCTCTCTCTCTCTCTCTCTCTCTCACACACACACACACACACACACACACACAGAGAGAGAGAGAGAGAGAGAGAGAGAGAGAGAGAGAGAGAGAAAGCCAGCACTTAACAGACAGCATTTTGGAAGCAGCTCCTTTAAATTTCTCCAAGGCTGGAGTGGATTCCCCCACCCCCTCTGTCAGCCTGCGCTCCTTCTCACTCCAGACACTTTAACTCACACGGGGAAAGTGATACTTGCAGCGTCCATGCCTTTCTTTCTTTCCCCTGGTGAGAAAGAGGACGTGGGGAATGGAAAGCTAGGAGAGTGATCGGGGCAAGTGAGCGACAGGCGACCGGGTTGGGGGCATGGCCAGCCAGGGGTTACCACCGGTTCTGTGACCCATGTCAAATAGCCGCTACCGGTTCGCCAGAGTAGGTGAGAACCGGTTGAATACCACCTCTGGGGTCTCCTGCTTGGGCAGGGGAGTTGGACTAGATGACCTACAAGGTCCCTTCCAACTCTGTTAATCTAATGACTGGTTGATTAGTGGTTAATGCTATACTGTCACACTGCTACAGTCAGTTGTGGTCAGGCAGCAGGCATTTCTAATCCTCCTTGCCAGCTTCCCCCAAGAAAGCTCCATGGGGAAGCTGGCAGGAAACCAAAGATCGGTCCCACTGCCAATGCTTTTCTGCCAAACCGTTGGGCATTCTGTTTCCCTGAGTGGCTAAGGAAGTATCTCTGAAATGATGACCCACCAGGGTACGGGTTGTCCGGTGTGTTTGTGTGTGCATGTGTAGGCGTTTGTGTACATACACGTACAGGCACAAATGCACAGTCCCACACAATTTCTCTCTCTGCTCATTGCAATTCAAGGAATGGAGAAACGCAGAGGAGGATGCTTCTGAAATTAATTACTTTCTAACTCATTTGCTCAAGAGCTACTGTGCTGGGAACATGTAAAGAATTATAACCTTAATTAGGGAGTAAACGACCCCTAACTCATCGCCGTGTCTGCCAGCTGGGGGAGCTATTTGCTAGCAAGCTTGATTCCTAACCCAACCAGGGACCAAAACAAAGGACAGCAGCCTGAAATTGGATCCAATGCCTGGGGTTTCTCAGCCACTCCCTGGAGATGATCTCAAAAGACATGAGGGTGGGAGAGACACTAATGGGAGGGATAAGCCATCTTTGTGGAGCAAAGGCTCAACTGGAATATTGAGAAGATCTCCATGGGCAGACATGGAAAATGAATACCTGACTAAAACACACGAAGAACAGCTGCAGGTTTGAGGTCTGGATAGTCTAAAGAAAAGAAGAATTAGGGGCGACATGATAGCAGTCTTCCAGTATTTGAGGGGCTGCCCCAAAGAAGAGGGGGTCAAATTATTCTCCAAAGCACCTGAAGGAAAGACAAGAAGCAACGGGTGGAAACTAATCAAGGAGAGAAGCAACCTGGAATTAAAGAGAAACTTCCTAATAGTATAAGGACAGTGGAACAGCTTGCCACCAAAGGTTGTGGGTGCTTCATCACTGGAGGTTTTTAAGAAGAAACTGGACAGTCACTTGTCTGAGATGGGATAGGTTCCCCTGCTTGAGCAGGGAGCTGGACTAGAAGATCTACAAGGTCCCTTCTAGCTCTATTCTATTCTAAAATTCTAGTGTTTAAACTTGGCAGCTTCAATATGTATATGCACTTCAACTCCCAGAATCTCCCATCCAACTATTGCTGCGAACTCACTGGCTGGTATTTAAGGATCAAAATGCCCTCCCTATTCCGCTGAGATGCCTATTACCTTCAACAAAGTCCCTTAAAAACTCATCTTTTTGTTAAGGCATTTAACCACCTGATTTGTTACCTTTAATTATTAATTATATTTGCTTCACTTGTTTAATTGCTGTTTAAAGGTTTCTAATATCTTGATTCTAAAGTTGTTGTTTCTTCTTAAATTGCTGGGAAACTTTGATCATCAGCAAATGAATAAATAAATGTTTGGAAAAATGCACTTTACAGATGGCTAGAGACCAGGTGCCATCTTCTAAAATTGCCTGTGAAATGAACCTTGCTGGAAAGAAAGATATTGAGCCTATAGCAAAATGACAGGCAAGAGATGCTACTTGTAGCACATACCACAATCAACACTGAAGGTCTCTTTCTCTTATCAAATGCACCTGGATTAGTTCCAGAACAGAAAGAAAACAGCACCAGCAATATCACTTACAGTTATATACACACTGCTTTTACAGGCCTCTCTGAGCAGTTTACAGAGTCAGCTTATTGCCCCCAACAATCTTACCCACCTCGGATGGACGGAAGGCTGAGTCAACCTTGAGCCAGTCAGGATCGAACTGCTGATTGTGGGCAGAGTTAGCCTGCACTTCTGCATTCTAACTATTGCACACCATGGAAGGAAGGAAGGGAGGGAGGAAGGAAGGAAGGAAGGGAGAAAAGGAAGAGCAATAGCTCTTAGACTTACATACCATTTCATAGTGCTTTCCAGCCCTCCTTAAAGGATTTACAGAGTCAGCAAATTGACCCCAACAATCTAGGTCTCATTTTACTGACCTTGGAAGGATGGAAGGCTCAGTCAACCTTGAAACAGCTGGCAGTCAGAAGAAAGGAAGGAAGAGCAATAGACTTATAGTACTTAGTCTAATAGTACTTAGACTTCACAGAGCTTTACAGCCCTCTGTAAGGGGTTTACAGGGTTTAAGGGGTTTGTTCTTGCCCCCAACAATCTGGGTCCTCATTTTACCCACCTCGGAAAGATGGAAGGCAGATTCAACCTTGAGGCAGTCAGGATTGAACTGCTGGATGTGAGCAGAGTTTGCCCATCATCCTGCATTCTAACCACCGCACCAGGGAGCATGGTGAATGATGACAGTTGAGAGGGGAAAGGGACTCAATCCACGGATCAGCAGGGATCTTTGACTCTGCCATATTCCCCCCCCTTGGTTATCGTTCCCATTCAGCTATCTGAGGATGAAAGACAGCAGAAGGGGGCGGTGTAAAGTAGCTTGCAGATGGAACACCACAGGGGCATCTATAAAAAAAAAGTTTGTGACTTTCATAAGCAGCCATGTCACTGAAGCTTTCCATGCGAGAATGATTCTGCATGAGAGGTCAGAGGCGATGAAATTCTTGGAGGAATGAGAACCAACGAGAGAGAATTGCCTACCGGGATCAGCTCAAAAAGAGAAGAAAGGGCAATCATCACCGGCCTTGTCAGTACGTCCACCTCCAGAGATGTCACAGTTCCACCTCTCCCCGTGACCCAGCACTCCAGATTTGGGGAGTTAAAAATACAAGGGCAGCTCCTTCTCGCCAGAGAACATTTGGATCCCTTCAAAACGATGGCCACATCTGGCCAGAGGAGAGAAGAAGATAATTGAAAGCCGGCCCGGCTAAAGAAAAAAAATCTGTGTTCCCCTCATGGAAATTCCAAAGGGGTAAGATAAGTGGCAGCAGAGTGTGCTTTTGGGGGTGAGTGGGTGGGTTTGGAATAATAATAGGTAAAGGTAAAGGATCCCCTTGCATATGCTTGTTAATCGTTTCTGGCTCTAGGGGGTGGTGCTGATCTCTGTTACAAAGCTGAAGAGCCAGCACTGTCCGAAGATGTCTCCATGGTCATGTGGCCAGCAAGACTAAACAATGAAGGCACACAGAATGCTGTTCCCCTCCCACCAAAGGTGTCCCTATTTTTCTACTTGCACTTTTACATGCTTTTGAACTGCTAGGTTGGCAGAAGCTGGGACAAGTAACGGGAGCTCACTCTGTTACACAATGCTAGGGATTCGAACCGCCGAACTGCCAAGCTCAGTGTCTTAGCTACTGAGCCACTGTGTCCCCTAGAATAATAATACATGGATACAAATTAAAACTAGCCCAAACTCTCATGAGTTTGCATGGAAGAAGAGAAAAGTCAAGTCCTACACTTAGGCAAGAAAAACCAAAAGACACATAGAGACACATAGAGACTGGGTGAAACCAGGCTCAACAGCAATAACTGTGAGAGGGATCTTGGAGTCTTAGAGGACAACCAGTTAAATATGAGCCAAAAAATATGTGCGGCGGCAGTCAAAAAAGCCAGTGCAATCTTAAGTTGTATTAACAGAGGGATACAATCAAGATCAAGGGAGGTACTAATAGCACTCTATAAAGCCTTAATAAGGCCACACTACAGTACTGCATCCTTTTGGTCACCACACTATAAAAAAGATGTTGAGACTCTAGAAAAAGTGCAAAGAAGAGCAATCAGGATGATTAGGGGAATGAAAGCTAAAACATACAATGAACGGTTGCAGGAACTGGGCCTGGCTAGTCTAGTGAAGAGAAGGACCAGGGGAGACAGGATAGCAGTCTTCCAGTATTTGAGGGGCTGCCACAAAGAGGAAGGGGTCACGCTATTTTCCAAGGCACCCAAAGGCCAGACAAGGAACAATGGATGGAAACTGAACAAAGAGAGATTCAACCTGGAAATAAGGATGAATTTTCTGACAGAGAGAACAATCAACCCATGGAACAGAAGTTGCCTTCAGAAGTTGTGGGAGCTTTATCACTGGAAGCTTTCAAAAGGTTGCCATCTGTCAGAAATGGTGTACAGTCTCCTGCTTGGGTGGGGGGTTGGACTAGATGACCTAAAAGGTCCCTTCCAGCTCTGTTAATCTAATCTAATCTAATCTAATCTAATCTAATCTAATCTAATGAGACTCAGCCCTCATTGGTGTCTGTATCAGTTTTCCTGAAAAAGGCTCTGAGTAGATTCTCCTTAGTTTGGAAATGAAGGAAGCCAAGAAGGCTGAAGGCTACTCATCCTTTGGTTGCCTTGTCACTGAAGTATATATAGTAATATCTGCCTCCTGGAAATTAAACAGATTGGTTCTTTTTTTTTTCTAAACAACTTTAAAAGCAAATAGTCTTTTATCTAACTGCATGAGTACTAGTGGAATACTAACTGAAACACTGCACACCTCATTTTTCTCCAGGAGTGGCTCACCACAGGAAATGATTGGACAAAATTGAAAACAAAGCCAAAGACAAATAATTAAGACAGCAACCATTTAAAATAAGTGCTATCATTTTGATTTCCCAGTTATTATTGGGAAAATAACAGTGCTGAGTTACGCTACTGATTTTACTGTATACATTACTTCCATTCTTGATCTCATTGTACACACCATCTAAGCCACATCTTGCTCGCTTGGAGTTTTGTGGCTGACTTTTCTGGATCGAGATGTTGGACAGACTTGATGCAGCTGAACTCAGGAGCATTGGAAAGACTGCCTTCAGCCTGGTCTCTGGAGGCCTTTCTCAAGGAGATATCCTTTGAGGATATAGTTGCTGGCATGCCCATATTTAGGTTAGGATAACAAGCTTTATCTGAACTGTCTGCCTCCATGAAAAGGCCTGGTACAAACAATTGTGAGTATCAGCTGACATCTTAGAACTCATATATGTCTCTTGTATGATGCCAAATTACTGGAATAGGAATAGGAAGAGAACAGATGTAGAGAGAGGAAGGGAGAGAGAGAGAGATGAAGATAGATAGATAGATGGATGGATAGATAGATAGATAGATTATAGATGGATGATAGGGGATGGATGGATAAATAGATCATAGAAGGAATAGAGTCGAGTCGAGTAGATTGAGTAGAAATAGAATAGAATATGGAAGGGACCTTGGAGGTCTTCTAGTCCAGCCCCCAGTTCAAGCAGGAGAACCTATCCCATTTCAGACAAGTGACTGTCCAGTCTCTTCTTAAAAACCTCCAGTGATGCAGCACCCACGATTTCTGGAGGCAACTTCTGTTCCACTGGTTAATTGTTCTCACTGTTAGGAAGTTTCTCCTTAATTCCAGGTTGCTTCTCTCTTTGTATAGTTTCCAACCATTCTTTCTTGTCCTGCCTTGTGGTGGTTTGGAGAAAAATTTGACCCCCTCTTCTTTGTGGCAGCCCCTCAAATACTGAAATACTGTTATCATGTTGCCCCTCATTCTTCTTTTCTTTAGACTAGCCAGATCCAAATCATGCAGCTGTTCTTATCTGTTTTAATCTCCAGGCCTTTGATCATTCTAGTTGCTCTTCTCTGAACTTTTTCCAAAATCTCAATATCCTTTTTGTAACATGGTGACCCAAATTGGTTGCAGTATTCCAGGGGTGTGGTCTTAGTAGGGTTTTATGAAGTGGTACAAATACTTCACATGATCTTGATTCTATGCCTTTGTTTATACAACTGAGAATTGTATAAGCTTTTTTGGATCCTGCTGTGCACTGCTGGCTCAGGTTAGGCTGCTAGGTTGCTCCTTTCCTTAATTTTGGTTACTAGGACTCTTGAGCAGAACCTTCTACATCTGGGCATCTAATGTAGGTGGAGAGGATATCCATCCTTGCTGTTGGTTTCACAGGTGAGTTTTTTTAAAGTCCTTTTCCTTTAGCAGAAGTTGATAATAAAACATCAATAGGCCAACTCGGAGAGAGATTTGCTTAGATACATTCCAGGTAAACACACCTTAATTATGCTGGCTCATTTGTCTCTGTCCTCATTGGAAGGAATTCTACCCAAAATAACCTCCAGGAAGCTCAAAGGGTCTAGATTACAAGTGACATAGCTAAGGAGAGCCTGATCATTCTTTGTCTCTCTTGTCAGAGGAGACATTAGCCCAAGTCTTTTAAAAATAAGAAAAACCCCCATCAATCATTGATTAGATTTCAGCAGCTTCACTTAGAGCTTGGACTACACTTCCTTTCCGTAACTTCATCTAATCTGTTGGTAAATAGAGACAGAGAAAGCTTAAGGAGAGAATAAAAGCTGGGGTGGGATAAATTTTGGGCGGTGGACTGTCACTTAAGTTTGAGAGAAGGTTCACGGTTTGGGAGGCACAAGATCCCAGGAAAAAAAAGCTCAATTAATGATACAACAAATGGTGCAAATGGTTCCTGTAGTCTGCATTTTTTTCCTCTGGAAATTAAAAGGAATATAATCCTTCCATTCCCCACTGTGCTGTCAGAGCTGAAGAAGCTTCTTGGATGAGAAGCGGAATGTCTTCAAAAGAAAAAACAAGAAAGTCCAGTTGCCTCCCGAAAAAAGCCCCTTTGGGACAACCATGACTTGGATGACTGAGAATCTCTACAGACTTTTAGCTATACAATTTGGGATGAAAACCCTTGGAATGGTGAGGGAGTAGGAATGGATTTCCAGAGGGAAAAGTGCAGACTACAGGAACCATTTGTACCATTCAGGTGACCCTGAGGACACAAATAAACCTCCAGGTGGCCTCAACAACCCTCTAAAAGGATGCAAATGACCAGCTGCCTGCAAGGAGTATAAATCCTTCCATGTCTTACCATCCAGTCAGAATTGAAGAAGCTTCTTTGATGAGAAGCAAAATATCTTCAAAGAAAAAACAAAGTCCAGTTGCATCCTGAAAAAGCACCTTTGGGACAACCATCACCTGGAGGACTGAGAATCTCTACAGAGTTATATCCAGTCAAAGATAAAAAGATAGAGCCATTTCAAAATGAGCTGCAATTATGCAAACTGATTTGCTCTCTTTTTTCATCGCTTTAGACTTTCTTCAGGAACATGGAAAAAGTTTGAGATGATAGCTGTGACCAGCTGATCAAAGCCCCACTACTTTTAATATGTTTGGTGGATTCAAATATTCCCTTTTCCACATATAGCTCCATGTGTAGCAGTCTTTTATAATAAACAAGTTAGCACCCTATAAAAAGGATGCTACAAATGCACTTGGAAGTGTTTTAAAGTAATGGGCCGTGGGCCATTGGTTTTCTGATGTTAATAGAAAGATAAGAAGCACTATGTGAAAATGATAAGACTAAATTTGATGTGGGATTGTATAGAAGTGATGACCATATTATTACTAAGATGTATATCCACTGTTATTGAAAATGGAAACAGGAGATGAACAAGCTTAAAGACTGCTGCATGATAGAATGAGCAGAAAATATACAGTCGGGTCAATGGGAGACTATGTGGAAAAATGGACTGACATTTACATTGAATTATATCTTAAAAGAGATCTTTGTAAAATGATGTATCATTGGTACTTGACACTGGATAAATTGTCAAAAAGGTATAATCAGATTTCAAATATTTGTTGAAAATGTGATCAAACTGAAGATACATTATTTTATCTCTGTTAAGACATGTTGAGAAAGCTAAAAATATTGGGATCAAATATGTATTCTGATTCAGAAAATTTGAAAAGTAAATGTATGGTTGAAACCAGAGGCTTTGAATGGCCTTATGGAAAATTATTTTTATACATGATAACAGTGACAAAGAGTCCTTTATGCACAAAGGCTGCATTAGAAATACTACGATGGAAGAATGGATGCTTACGCTGATAAGATGGCAAAATTGATAGCTTTGATTAAAGAAAAGACTGAGACCAAATTTCTATCAGGAAACCATTTTTGGACTTTCTGCCAGAAGATGAAAGATATAAAATTATGATTTGGGGATTTGATGATTAGAGCTATAAGGGATTATAGAAATAATATAGACTATTGTTTGTTTTAAAGTTAGAGTTTGATGTATTTTTATCTATATCTATACCAAAGAGTTAAGCAAGTCCAACTCCTGGTCATTACATCATCCCCAAGAGATGATTATTCTGCCTCTTTTGAAAAACCTCCAGCAAGAGGAAAGAAACCCCTTTGACAGATTTTTCTGTAAAGAAATTCTTCTAATGGAAGTTTTTAAGATATTGGACCGTCTTTTGTCCGGAACAGTACAAGGTCTTCTGCTTGAGTTGGGGGAGGGTTGGACTAGAAGTCCTCCAAGGTCCCTCCCAACTCTGTTATTCTGAATTCTGGAACAACGGCTTCCCACAATCTAGGTTTCTTGCTGCTCCTCAAGATGTTGTTGGCCTTCTTGGCAGCTGCATTAGGCTGTTGGGACCTGCTGTGATCCAGTAGCAAACCCAAGTCACCCAACGCAGATTTTCTTCCATCCTATTCCTATTGCTTTCATTTTTCTTACCTAGACTTGTGACTTTAGATTTCTCCGTATTGTTGTGGCCTATTGGCTGCCGGCCACTCCAGCAGTCAAATCAGAGGAGAAGGTGGCGGTGTGGGAATCTGGGTCAACATCAAGGCAACCTGAGAGCTCCAAGGGGGAAGAGGGAATGGAGCTGGCACAGAGAGAGAGAGGGAGGGAGGGAAGGAGGGAGGGAGGGAAGGAGCGGGGCAGAGGCTGGGCTGACAATCAGTCCTCAGGTGGAGAGTCAACAGCCCCCAGGGCTGTTGGGTGGCTGGTCTGGAGGTGGCTGATGAGGAAGAGGAGGAACAGCTGGATCCAGTGCCTGATGTGTGGATGCACAGAAGGCAGAGGAGAGGAGAGCAGGGGAAATCTATGGGCTGGTCCTTGGGCTGGAAGAGCCACTGCTGCTAGTGAAGCCCCACCCTAGCTGTGGGGATAAAAGGCAGGGGGCGCAGATGAATAGATGTGGCAGACAACTATTCATCTCCCTGCTGGAAAGACTAGTTCGGCTGCGGAGAGAGAGAGAGAGAGAGAGACTTTTTGCAAGGGCTGCTGGCACTCCTAAGAAAGAAATCTTTGAGTTAACTTCAGAGGGTTTGTTGTGTTTGGGGAGCCAAGTCAGAACAATATTTAACTTCATTCTATTTGTTTTTGCCTGTTTTTTAAAACCCCAGAGGTCCCCAATCTTTTAGGCACCTGGAACTAGTTTTGTGGAAGATAGTTTTTCTGTGGACCGGGGGTGGTGGTGGTGGTGGTGGTGGTATGACTTCACTAGATTCTCTGCAAATATTCAGATGAAGCTTTGCTTGCATGGCCCAGTTCCTAACAGGTGACTGGGACCAGTCTGCAGCCCGAGAGTTGGGGACCCCTGTTCTATCCTATGCTTTTTGATTCCCCCCTCCTCCTCCTAAGTATTAGCCTCTCCTTCCAGCTGTTAACCCTGAAGTGAGCCTGGCTGAGGCCATCCCTGAGGCTTCACGGTTGCCACACAGTGGAGTGGGAGAAAGGGAGAGGGGAGAAATTACATAGCTCAGCTTGGCCGTCAAAATAAAGTTTTCTTGTGGGCACCAAGATCATTCCAACAGGTGGCTGGGAAGAGGGAGTGGAGTAACCAAGCAACCTGCCAGAACCACTATTGGGCAATGTGACCGATCGGCGGGGGGGCGGGGCTTTCACTTTTTAATTAGGCGAAAACCACAGGAACTTTCAAAGTCGGTTTTCACCAGTTGTGCCAATATGATGTATCCAATAAACCTGTTCTTTGAGGAATTTGCCTGCTTCAGTGTTCTTCTTTCTATGGATGCATTATTTGGAATGCTGACGCCAACTTTTGTCATGCCCCTGTTGGAATCTGATTCCAAGGGGGAGGTTGAGCAGCTGACAGGGAGTGGGAGTGTGGCTCTGGTGGCTGTGGAAGAAACTGGGGAAGGGCATAGTCCTGCTGGCCCAGGCTCAGCCCCTTTTCATCCTAGGGCATGCAGGGAGGGACGGAGATGAGAGCAACGAGGTTTACGGGGTTACAGGGGAGAAAAGGGCCCTGATTCCCTTCATTAACTGCAGCTGGGAAAACAGGATTTAAAAAGGGCATTTGCACACAGCACCTTGCTGGAAGCAAGGCGTGCATTATCTTCGTTTGTCAAGTCTTATCTGGGTTCCGGTATCCTCCCAACTGTGTGTGTCTTGTTATCTGTTGAAGTCTGCAATTCCTTATCCTGCCCTGTCTCGTTAATTGCTGCAGTGTGGTTTGTGTTGGTTTTTATTTATAATTTAGATGTACTTTGGGTTCGGACTGAATTTTTTCCCTTTAAAAACTGTTCTTGGGAGTTTTTTCTCCAGCCGATGATAACTGGACATTGGGGGCCAAGTTGGAGGAATTAAAGGGACTTTACCTACTTTTGTGACTTTGTTGCTTTTGTGCTACGCCCCTTTGGGTCATCACAGCTTTGTATCATCTGCAAATTCATAAGCATTCCTTCAGCACTCTCACTCAGGACAAGAATAAGATTTCTAACAAATATCTGCTAAAACCACCCATATAATCACAATCTCACACTTCCTTCATAGTTGCATCAATTGGCGCAGAAAAAAATTCATCTTCCTCTTCAGTTTGTCTTGGAAGCCTATAATAAAACTCCCACAGTGTGCCATTTTTATTTCTTTTTTTTTTTTAATTCTTGCAGACACTCTCAACAGAGCTCCTATGCCTGAAACCTGAAATGCCTATATTTCCCTCACCCATAAGGAAAGTCTTCTCCCCTTTTGCTGAAACTATTTTATTTATATCAATTGTAGCTTCCCAACGCTGTATTCCACTTCTGTGTGTCATTCCATCACGTTTCAGCAATACCTATGATATCATAGAATAACACAGAACAACAGATTTAGAAGAGACCTTGGAGATCTTCTAGTCCAACCCCTGCTCAAACAGGAGTTCTTATAACTAATCTGGACAAACGATTATCCTGCTTAAAGGGATGCAAATGACCAGCTGCCTGCAAGGAACATAAATCCTTCCATTCCCCATTATCCAGTCAGAGCTGAAGAAGCTTCTTGGATGAGAAGCGAAACATCTTCAAAAGTAAAAACAAGAAAATCCAGTTGCCTCCTGAAAAAGCACCTTTGGGAGAACCATGACCTTAAGGACTGAACATCTCTACAGACTTTTAGCTATACAATTTGGGATGGTGTGGGGGTAGGAATGGATTTCCAGAGAAAAAAACTGCAGAGCATTTGTACCACTCAGGTGACCCTGAGGACACACATAAACCTCCAAGTGGCCTCAACGACCCTCTAAAAGGATGCAAATGATCAGCTGTCTGCAAGGAGCATAAATCCTTCCATTCCCCTCCATCCAGTCTGAGCTGAATAAGCTTCTTGGATGAGAAGTGAAAAGTCTTCAAAAGAAAAAACCAGAAAGTCCAGTTGCCTCTTGAAAAAAGCACTTTGGGGACTACCAAGAAGTAGGTTGTGGTCTACTTTGTCAAATGCCTTACTGCAAGTTCACTGCTATGTCCACAGCATTTCCCTGATCCATTAATTGCAGCATTCCCATGGTCACATGATCAGCATTCAGAGGTTTGGCAACTGACTCATTTATGACAGTTGCAGTGTTTTCTGACCCAGGCTTAGCAGAACCAAGAAACAGATTACTTGTCCCGAAAAAGCCCTCTTTATTTAGTTACCGTGAATTCATGGCATTCACACACAGAAAAGTCCCGGTAATAATCCTTCCAAGTGTTAAGTGCAGAGAACAGACCTTATCAGTCCTTGGATAATTGCCAGGCTTCCAGTTGCAAAGCTGTAAATTAATTCCTGGCAAGAAATCTCTATGAGGCACAACCCCGATAAGCAAATTTTCCAAAAGAAATACGAACTATTGTCTCCTGCAACCACCACTCCCCTTTTGCTTCTATTTATTCCCCAAGGAGGGGCCATTCAGCATCCACGTGTGCCTTTCTTTCCGATTCGGCCCTGTTCCTTAGTTGGTCTGCTCTCCTGACAGCTCTGCGCATACGCGCATCTGGAACAGGCTCCAGCTGTTCTTCTTCCCCATTTATCTCCAACTCCAAAGGCAGCTGGGAAATGTTGGGTGGCCCTAACTCCATCTCTGCCTCCAACGTCAATGAGGAAAACAGATTTGTTTAACAACCAAGTTACTAACTTAACAACTGCAGTGATCCACTTAACCACTGTAGCAAGAAAAGTTGCAAAATGAGGCAAAACTCAGCAAATGTTTCAAACAGGAAATTTTGGCTCCATTGTGGTCGTAAGTTGACAAATACCTGTACTTCAGTTTAATTTGTATAACACCAAGAAACATTGGAATGAAACGTTCAAATTCTTCAAGATAAATTTACGATGGAAATAAATGTTATCATTCACCCACCAAGTTCCATCTCTCATACACAAAGAAACGGGGCCTTTGGGATGTTTGGTTTCTCACTTTGTAAGCCTTTTTTTTTTTTAAAGAAATTCTACCATTATGTTTTGGGTAATAGTGGGACCTGAAGCTGATGAATCAACATACAGCAACTCTCTCATGCTATACATTTATTTTTAGAAATCTGTTTTAACAAGTCATCAAGAGTCAGCAATGCATAATTTATATGCATTGTAAATCTCCTTAAAATTGCATAATAATTTTCATCAGTCTTTCTAAAATGTGTTGGAGGGATTGTAATCCAGTTGATATATATTTTCTACTCTAGTGGTAATGACCATTCCATTTTTGGGTGGAAAAAATGGGGGCAGAATATGGAGAAATGACCCAACAGGCTCTGATAACTGGAATGTTTTATTTAGATCAGTTCTTAATTTTGCTCTTCTCAGCCCCCCCCCCCCCCAAAAAAAGTTGGAAATTACAGGATTATAGGATTCGCTGGCCATCTGCAGAGTATTCTTGAATGGAAGGGACCAAATGTGATCTGTAGGGAAAAAACAGCAAAAGGCTGGCTATTTTTAAAAATGGGCCAAAATATCTTTCTCATGATATAAGAGCCACAGTGGGGCAGTGGTTACAGTGCAGTACTGCAGGGTACTTCTGCTGGCTGCTGGCTGCCTGCAATTTGGCAGATTGAATCTCACCAGGCTGAAGGTTGACTCAGCCTTCCCTCCTCCCAAGGTGGGTAAAATGAGGACCCAGATTGTTGGGGACAAAAGGCTGACACTGAGACAGCTGTAAAGCACTGTGAAGCAGTATATAAGTCTAAGGGCTATTGCTATTGCCCTCCCTCCCTCCCTTCCTCCCTCCCTTCCTTCCTTCCTTCCATCCATCCTTCCTTCCATCCATTCATCCATCCATGGTGTGCAGTGCTTAGAATTGCAGTATTGCAGGTAAACTCTGCCCACTGACAGCAGACCAGCTCAAGATTGACTCAGCCTTACATCCTTCTGAGGGGGGTAAAATTAGGACCCAGATTGTTGGGGGCAAGAGGCTGAGAGGGCTGGAAAGCACTGTGAAGTCTAAGTGCTAGTGCTATGCCATTTCTCCTTCCTTCCTTCCATCCATCCATCCATCCATCCGTCCATCCATAGTGGCACAGTGGTTAGAATGCAGCATTGCAGGCTGATTCTACTCACAGCCAGGAGTTCAATTCTCACCAGGCTCAAGGTTGACTCAGCCTTCCATCCTTCTGAGGTGGTTAAAATGAGGACCCAGATTGTTGGGGGCAAATAGGCTGACTCTGTAAACCATTCAGAGAGGGGTGTAAATGTCTACGGGCTATTGCTAGTGTTATTGCCTTCCTTCCTTCGTCTGCCCACTGCCAACAGTTTGATTCCGACTGGCTCAAGGTTGACTCAGCCTTCCATCCTTCCGAGGTGGGTAAAATGAGGACCCAGATTATTGGGGGAAAGATCAATGTATCAATAGGAGAAAGTACATCACGCAGCTTGCCTGCTTGCCAGAGAGATCCCTGTACCAAAAAGGAAGTTACCTTTCATCAAAAAGTTTTCACTGTTGTAAAACAATGGATTAAATTATTGAAATTGGGCTCTGTGGAAGCATTTGGAACTGGTGGCCCTTTCGAATGAAAGAAGCTGACAGAGATGTTTTCATGCAGCCATTCAGAGAATTCAGCATTTTTTTTCATTTTTATAATTATAATTATATATATATATATTCATACTTAGTTTTCAATGTGTGTCAAAATCATTAAAACCCCATTTAGTTCAATGTAAATTAAGACAATACATGGTCATTATAATATACATCCTTTAATTTCCTTGCATTCCTTAATCCCCAAATTTAACTGAAGTTTGTGCTGCGTTCCTGACCAGAAAAGCTCGTCTTAGGCTTAGTTCTGTCTCTCATCTTGGGTGGCTAACTCACTCAGCTTATAAAGCCATTAGCCAAGGGGGGTCTAGCTTTTCCTTTTATGGCCTTCCTTTGGGGCAGTGGTCTCCAAACTTGGCAACTTTAAGATTTGTGGACCTCAAATCCTAGAATGCTGGCTGGAGAATTCTAAGAGTTGAAGTCCACAAGTCTTAAAGTTGCCAAATTTGGAGGAACTGTGGCAGCTGTTCTACTCACCTAGAAGAATCTCTTGGAGTGCAACAGAATAACAGAGCTGAAAGTGATTTTGGAGGTCTTATAGATCCAACACCATTCCAGACAAGTGGCTGTCCAGTCTCTTCTTAAAAGCCTCCAATGATGGGAGCACCAACAACTTCTGAATTCAAGCTGTTCCATTGGTTTTAGCTGTTAGGAAGTTTCTCCTTAGTCCTAGGTTGCTTCTCTCCTTGATTAGTTTCATCCATTGTTTCTTGTCTTGCATTCTGAAAATAGGTTGACCCCCTCTTCTTGTGGCAGCCCCTCAAATATTGGAAGACTGCTATCATGTCCCCCCTAATCCTTCTTTTCTCTAGACTAGCCATACCCAGTTCCTGCAACTGTTCTTCAGATGTTTCAGCCTCCAGTCCGCTAATCATCTTGGTTGCTCTTCTCTGCACTCTTTCTAGAGTCTCAACATCTTTTTACATCATGGTGACCAACATTGGATGTAGTATTCCAAGTGTGGCCTTACCAAGGCATTATAAAGTGGTATTAGCACATCTTATGATCTTCATTCTATCCCTCTGTTTATGCAGCCTAGAACTGTGTTGGCTCTTTTGGCAGCTGCAGCACATGGCTGGATCATATTTGATTGATTGTCCACTAGGATTCCAAGATCCCCCTCTCACTTATTGCTATTGAGCCGGGTTTCACCCAATCTGTACCTGTACATTTGGTTTTTCTTGCCTAAGTGTAAGACCTGACTTTTCTCTACACTGAATTTCAGTTAGATAAAGCTTCCGAGGTGGATAAAATGACGGGGAAAATATGCTGACTTTGTAAACCACTTAGAGAGGGCTGTAAAGCACTATAAAGTGATATATAAGTCTTTAAGGGCTACTGCTACTGCTCTTCCTTTTCCCCTCCCTCCCTTCTTCCATAACTCTGCCCACTGCCAGGAGTTTAATCCTGATTGGTTCAAGGTTGACTCAGCCTTCCATCATTCCAAGGTGGGTAAACTGAGGACCCAGGATTGAACTCCTGGCTGTTAAGGACAGTAAACTGGTATATCAGTCCAAGGGCTATTGCTATTGCTCTTCTTTTTCCCCTTCCTTAACTCTGCCCACTGCCAGGAGTTCAATCATGACCGGCTCCAGGTTGACTCAGCCTTCCATCCTTCTGAGGTGGGTATAATGAGGACCCAGACTGTTGGGGGCAAGAGGCTGACTCTGCAAACCACTTAGAGAGGGCTGTAAAGCACTATGAAACTATATATAAGTCTAAGTGCTATTGCTATTATCCTTCCTTCCTTCCTTCCTTCCTTCCTTCCTTCCTTCCTTCCTTCCTTCCTTCCTTCCTTCCTTCCACTCTGCCCACTACCAGGAGTTCAATCCTGACTGGCTCAAGATTGATTCAGCCTTCCATCCTTCCGAGGTGGGTAAAATGAGGACCCAGATTGTTGGGAGCAAGAGGCTGGCTCTGTAAACTGCTTAGAGAGGGCTGTGGAGCACTATGAAACTATATATAAGTCTAAGTGCTATTGCTATCTTCTGGGGTGTTGGCTATTCCTGCCAGCTTAGCATCATCTGGAAATTTGATGACTTACCCTTCTATTCTCTCATCAACATTAAACTGTTTTAATTTTTTTATTAAATCTTTTTTCATATTTCACATTGTTTGCATTTTTTTCTTAAAAAAACAAAAACAAAATAAAGTGCCCAAAATCTTATATGATGATAGTACACAAACGTCCAGAACTCCTTTCAGATGCAAATAACCAAAATCTTGCTGAAGGAGGATGGACAGGATGACCTCCAAGGTCCCTTCCAGCCCTATGATTCCATGTTTGCAAGCTTCATTGAGGTGACTGCTTCAATCTTTCCCAGATGAATGCATTTATCCCTGGTCACATTACTTCCAAACAGATGTGGAAACTTTGGAAAAAGTTCAGAGAAGAGCAACTAATTTTCTCTCTAAATCTTTTTCATGTTTCATATTGTTTGCATTTAGGTCAGCTGGTGAGTTCTAGTCTGGTAGAATGAGTGGTTGGGTGTCTTCAAGATGAGAAGGGTGTCCTCCTTGATTCACAAAACGATAGAGGGTGTAGTCCCAAAGCAACAAAGATGATTAGGGGACTGGAGGCTAAAACACACGATGAACGGTTGCAGGAACTGGGCACGGCTAGTCTAGACCTAGGTCTAGACCTAGACCTAGGACCAGGGGAGACAGGAGAGCAGTCTTCCAATATTTGAGGGGCTGCCACAGAGAGGAGGAGGAAGGGGTCAAGCTATTTTTCAAGGAACCCGAAGTCCAGACAAGGAATAATGGATGGAAACTGATCAAGGAGAGATTCAACAGGGAAATAAGGAGAAACTTTCTGACAGTGGGAACAATCAACCAATGGAACAGAGGTTGCCTTTGAAAGTTGAGAGAGCTTCATCCCTGGAGGCTTTCAAGAAGAGCCTGGACTGCCATCTGTCAGAAATGGTGTAGGGTCTCCTGCTTGGGTGGTGGGGGGGTCAGACTAGATAACATACAAGGTCCCTTCCAACTCTGTTAATCTAATCTTAACTAAAATGATCAAAGGCCTGGAGATTAAAACATAAAGCACAGCTGCAAGATTTGGGTTTGGTCAGTTTAGAAAAAAGGACTAGGGGAGACATGAGAGCAGCCTTCCAATATTTGAGGGGCTGCCACAAAGAAGAGGGGGTCAATTTATTTTCCAAAGCACCGGAAGGCAGGACAAGAAACAAGGGAGGGAAACTAATCCAGGAGAGAAGCAACCTGGAATTAAGGAGAAATTCCCTGACAGTGAGGACAATTAACCAGGGGAACAGCTGGCCTCCAGAAGTTGTGGGTGCTCCATCACTGGAGGTTTTCAAGAAGAGCCTAGACAGTCACTTATCTGAAATGGGATAGGTTTTCCTGCTTGAGCAAGGGGCCTCCAAGATGACCTCCAAGGTCCCTTCCAGCTCATTCTATTCTACTTAAGTCAAACTTGAGTGCATTCTCCTGACCCATTCACCCAGGGGGTGATGCCCACGTAGCATGAGGAATTGCATTTGGTGTTGTGCCAATAACACTTGAAGCACCGAATCATCAAGTGATGAGAAGACAGCTAGAAGGTTTCTTCTTACGCTTAACATTTCTGAGATCCCGTTAGAGAGTCAGGGGTCCCGTCAAACTCTTCCCCACCTCTGGTTTTTGAAATCAGAAAGACCAGAGCACCCTCCATTTCAAAAGGAGGAGGGAGGAGGATGCTGTTTTCCTGGCCCTGCTTTGAAGTGCATCAATAACAATTTGCTAACTTCCCTGAGAGAAAGAAAAGGCTTTCTGCTTTTGTGGCTGTCTGAGGAATTCCTGGCAGAAGCCTAACTTGGGGATTGGCTTTGGACCAAATGATTTGAAGTGATCTTGGGAGCGCGAACCCATTTGGCACAAGGGTATATTTTTATTTATTTTATTTGTTTGTCAAACATGTACAAGGAAACAAATCTAAGTATGCACAGAAACAGGAACAAAGGGAGAAAATACAGGTAAACAGGGACAGGGAGACAGGGATGGTAGGCATGCTGGGTGCGCTTATGCACGCCCCCTTTAAAGACCTCTTAGGAAAGGGGTGAGGTCCACTGTAGGCAGTTTGAGGTTGAAGCTGGGAGGGGTTGAGGCTGTAACAATGGAGTCAGGTAGTGTTCTGACCAAGGCTTCCCGAAACGGTAATTAAGCGCACGCTCAGTTAAAACAACTCTCGTTTTATTTCAACACTGGTAATAATTTTCATTCCCAGCCCAAACAGTCCCAAACAGTCCCTCAAGATAAGCACCCACCTTTCTCTCCTTTGAATTGCTGCCAAGAACTAAAGTGCCAAATGAACTGAAAAAACCAACTGATGTACAAAGTCCACACAGAGCTTCAAGGTTTATCCGAACAGAGCGAACAGCGTTGCTTCCTACAAAGGTTTCTCTACCTTTGCACCTCCTTTATACCTTAGGGGAGGGGCAGTCACCTCCAAGCCTTACTCCCGAGTCACCTCTTTTGTCTCAGCTGCTCTTGCCTTCTGGCAGCTCTGTGCACACGCACACTGGGAACAGGCTCCCCCTGATCATCTGCCTTGCTGCTGCCAGGATCTGAAGGCTCTGGAGTCAGCACCCCACTCCCAGATGGTCCTGGCCCCCTCTCAGCATTGGATGCAGGACCCTCATCTGAGTCCTCTCTAGACTCCCGGATGGGTCCCCATTCTTCCCCACTGTCCGATTCCACTGCTGTTAGCACAGGCAGTTGGCAAACCACAACAGGTAGGGCATTCCAGGCGTTGACCACTCTCTTGCTGAAGTTGTATTTTCTGCAATCGAGTTTGGAGCAGTTTACCTTGAATTTGTATTGGTTGTTTGCCCGTGTGTTATTGTGGTTGAAGCTGAAGAAGTCATTGACAGGCAAGATGTTACAGCAGACAATTGTGTGAACTATGCTTAGATCGAACCGCAGGCGGCGCAGTTCCAGATTGTCCAGGCCCAAAATTTTGAGCTTGGAGGCATAGGGGATTCTATGGTGAGTGGAGAGTTTATTGTGAGTGGATAGTTGAAGGGGGATGGGTGAGTTTTGCCAGCCTCCTTCAGAAGCTGGGTGTGAAAGGCACGCCAAGAACTTCCAAGGCTGCAGTGTTCCAACCATGAGTGCATGGGAGCATGCTTTTAAACTCCAGGCAGATCATGTTTTATTTAAACACAAAGGCCCAAGATTCCCGCTTATTTCAGATATATCCTCCTGTGGCACTGGCTAGGAGGAAGGGAAGGAGACCTGCCAACATGAATCCATTTCCTCCCATCCCTCTGCAGATTTAATTTACGTCTGTGCCCAACATCTCTTATCTGCAGGAACGCTGCCCAATTCTCCAATTCCAAGCCGGCCTTTTTAATTTCACATTAGGATCGTGGCTGGAAATGAATTTATTAGCCCAAGCAGAATAAACAATGTTTTCAGTCTCTCTTTTTGTTATTAATATTCCCCGTGCCTTTTATTTCATTTCTCAGGAGCTTGACTAAAAAAGGGAAGGGAGCGAAAATACCACCAGCATTTGGCGAAAAAAAGCTAGCTCATCCAAAGACATTTTCTGTAACAGGAAAGACCCTTTCCTGAGGGTTCTCAGAGTGTGTGTAAAACACAGACCGACTTGCAGCTTTCAATTATTGGAAAGAAGGAAACATTTCGTCTTGTGTAGCTGAAAAAGATTGCTTTTTAAAAACTAAGTGCTACAAACATAGGACATTCTTCTTCCCGAGGCATCAAGTCTGGCAGACACACATCGTACAGATTTAGGCAAAAGCCTCAGATAATGAATGGCCCACCGACCGTATAGGGAGCCAAGTTGATTAAATCAGTGAATGGAAATTAGGTAGCAAATTAAATTAGAAAGTGCATTCAAAGCACTGGACTGATTGAGAGTCTGTGAATTGAGTCAGATAACCTTTGCTGTGTTGGTACATTCCCCTCAGAGTGATGGGGCTGTCAGAACTGGATCGAGCTGAATTGCCAAATCAAAGCAAAAATCCGAACCACATAGACATTGGTCCAATGATTCAAGCCATTATCAGGTCTGCCATCTTTGGCTTGGTGCCTCGCTGGCATCCAGCCATCCACTGCTAGAGGGGAGGGGAGTAGATGGGCAATAGACATGTATGGGGCATAGGTGGAAAAAAGGGAGGGAGGATGACAGCTTGATGGGAGCCCAGGGGTGCAAGAACTCAGCCTGTGCCAGTCTTCAAGGCCATGAAGCTGAGAACGGAATGTGAACTGCTCCAAGCATCTGAGCAGTTCTCAAAACACCTATGCGGCTCGTCATTGGCTGAAGATGAACTGGTCATAGGGGCAGAGCTGGGATGAAGAGGAAAATTTTGTAACCCTTAACATGGGAACTTTAATTCTAGCTGGCTTCTACTGCAGCCAGTAATCCTTAGTAAAAGAACCTATCGCTTCAACCAAATGGAGTCGAGGGTTTTTCTTTCCTAGGGGCCTAGCTGGGGCAGGACTGACAGTCAGATTTTGCCTGAGGAGCACGCTGTTGGGGACACCCCCCTTCTCTCCCCAGGGATTTTTGGTGGAGCAAATTGGTTTACCAGCCTTACAATGAGGCTGAAAGATCCATTACACTATGAGGTTCATGTGTCCCAGCTATGAGTTTCTACCTTCAAGTGACCCCAAAGCTTTGAACAATCCCAAAACAATAAAATGATCAACATAAATGAATCCAGGAGAAATGTGTTTATTGTCAGATAGAGTGGTGTGACCCAAGCCCCTTCTTTTAAATGTTGTTTCCTTGCAGGACCCAGGTAGGGGTGGACCCTCCCCAATGAAACAGCCTCCCCTGATGGTCTGGCATGTCCCCACCACTTCAGACTTCTAGAAAAACCACAAATCCCTGCCTCTTCCCCAGGCACAGGGCAAAATTGGGACATAAGGAGGGTTGGTTGGGGGCATCCCAGGAGAATGGCTGAGGCACCAGGTTTATCGGTTCTGCTCTTTGGAGTTCTGTTTTTATTGTTCTTATTGTTGTTGTGAGCCACCCAGAGTTCTGCTCAAAGATAGGTGGCCATACAAATAGCTATAGCACTTAGACTTATATATTGCTTCATAGTACTTTGCAGCCTCTCTAAGCAGCTTACAGCAATGGCCCCCAACCTTTTGGGCATCAGGGATCGGTTCCATGGAAAGAAGTTTTTCCATGGACCGGACAGGGCATAGTTTTGTGTACTGCCTACATCTCATGGATGCGGCTTCAGTTGTTGGCATGGACTGGTTGCTGGCATGCCATGGACTGGTGCTGGTCCAAAGACCGGAGGTTGAGGATCCCTGGTTTAACAGAGTCAGCCTGTTGCCCCCAACAATCTGGATCCTCATTTTACTGACCTTGGAAGGACAAAAGGCTCAATCAACTTTCAGCCGTTCAGAATCAAACTGGCAGCAGTTGGCAGAATTAGCCTGCAATGCTAAATTCTGACCACTGTGCCCCATGGATGGATGGATGGGCAGATGGATGGATGGATGGATGGATGGATGGATGGAAGGAAGGAAGGAAGGAAGGAAGGAAGGAAGGAAGGAAGGAAGGAAGGAAGGAAGGAAGAAGAGGGGGAAGGTGGGAGGGAGGGAAGGAGTTAGGGAGGAAAGGAAGGGAGGGAGGGAGGAAGAGAGGGAGGAAGGAATGAAGGAAGGTAGGAAGGAAGGGGGAAAGGAAAAGCAAGCCTTTAGACATATCCTACTTCATAGTGCTTTACAGCCCTCTCTAAGCAGTTTACAGGGTCAGCCTCTTGCCCTCAACAATCTGGGTCCTCATTTTGCTGACCTCAGAATGATGGAAGGCTGAGTCAATCTTGAGCCAGTCAGGATCGAACTGCTGGCAGTTGGCAGAATTAGCCCGCAATACTGCATTCCAATATTGTGCCAACATGGCTCACAAAACTTTCAAACAAATAAGCATTTATTTTGCTTGCAACAATGAGGGAAAACACTTGGTTGCCTCTTTGAATAATTCAGTTCCTGAACGAATTCTTCCTGAACCCCCAGCAGACCACTAAGAAAATCCTGGTTTGCAGTCAGACTTAGCCTCCCATTTCTAATGTAAGGAAATGCTTTTGCCAACTTCTAAAAAGGAAGAAAATAGTAGCTGAGTCAGCTGTTGGATGAGCTGAAGGATCAGCAAAAATGGCCTGTGATACGTAAGACCACACTGGGAATACTGCATCCAGTTTTGGTTGCTAAAATGTCAAAAAAGATTATGAGATTTTAGAAAGAGTGCAGGGAAGAGCCAGAAAGTTGATTAGTGGGTTGGAGGCTAAACCATATAAAAGTTGCTGGAATTGGGTATTTTCTAGTCTAGTGAAAAGAAGGGGTGACATGATAGCAGTCTTCCAATATATCGGGGCTGCCCCAAAGAAGAGGGAGTCAAGCTATTTTCCAAAGCACCTGAAGGCAGGACAAGAAGCAACAGATGGAAACTAATCAAGAAGGAAAGCAACCTAGAACTAAGGAGAAATTTCCTGACAGTTAGAACAATTAACCAGTGGAACAACCTGCCTCCAGAAATTGTGAATGCTCCAACAATGTAAGTTTTTAAGAAGAGATTGGACAACCATTTGTCTGAAATGGTGTAGGGTTTCCTGTCTGAGCAGGGGGTTGGACTAGAAGTCCCTTCTAACACTGTTATTGGGTTGTTCTGTTCAGCCCCAGGATATAGGAGGACATCCTGGGTGGGTTTCTATCCTTTACCTATTTAAATGAATTAACACACATACATTAGGTTTAACTTTCATCCAGGCTGCCCACATCTCTTCCCATCCGGCCAGATGCCAAACAGCCTGTCTCTTTGTCAACTCACATTGACTGGGAGTATCTGCTGTTGGGGAATAGGGACCCTGAAAGTGGTGGGGTGGATCTAACCTTAGGCAAGGCAAGGCAAGGCAAGGCAAGGCAAGGCAAGGCAAGGCAAAAGTACACATATAGGACTGGATGAAACCAGGCTCAACAGCAACAACTGTGAGGGATCTTGGAGTCTTAGTGGACAACCAGTTAAATATGAGCCAACAGTGTGAGCCAACAACCAGTTAAATATAAGCCAATGTAATCCTAAATTGCATTAATAGAGGGATACAATCAAGATCAAGGGAGCTATTAATACCACTCTATAAAGCCTTAGTAAGACCACACCTAGAGTACTGCATCCAGTTTTGTTCAACACATTATAAAAAATATGTTGAGACTCCAGAAAAAGTACATAGAAGAGCAACCAGGATGATGAGGGGATTGGAGGCTAAAACATACGGTGAATGGTTGCAGGAACCGGGCCTGACTAGTCTAGGGAAGAAAAGGAGACAGGAGAACAGTCTTCCAATATTTGAGGGGCTGCCACACAGAGGAAGGGGACAAGCTATTCTCCAAAGTACCCGAAGGCCAGACAAGAAATAATGGATGGAAACTGAACAAAGAGAGATTTAACTCTGGAAATAAGGATAAATTTTCTGACAGGCAGAACAATTAACCCATGAAACAGAAGTTGCCTTCAGAAGTTGTGGGAAAATTGAAAGAAGGTTTTATTCGTTGTTTTGTTTGTTATAAAAATTAAAAAAAATCTTTTAAAAAAAGAAATTGTGGGAGCTTCATCACTGGACGCTTTCAAGAAGAGACTGGACTGCCATCTGTGAGAAATGGTGTAGGGTCTGCTTGGGCAGGGGGTTGGACTAGATGACCTACAAGGTCCCTTCCAACTCTGTTAATCTTTTAATCTATTATCCTAATGTCTGGATACAATTTCCAGTCTTTATTGACCTGGTTCAGACATAATTCCACATTCTGTCTTTTGTGTTTGGGGTTTGTGTGATCTGAACCTAGCAATTTTAATTTGTAAAATAGTGGCATACAAATCATACGATATCTGATTCAAACTGTTGATTCGACAAGTTGTGTTAATGCGATTAGACCCTCCTGACTCACTTTGACGAGTTGAATCCAACTGTCGCTTTGATTCACCAAAGGGAAAAAAAATGTACTTAAAACATATGCAAAATGTAATCAACTTGTTTAACGTCACAACTCAATGAGCGTGGCAGCTGTGGGGGGAACAGACACTAGAATTCCAGATGTGCATCTGATTTCCCAAGGAATACTCCCTCTCCCCCTCCATTAAGAAATGAATTTAGTTTTACGGTGCCAATGCTTCCACCAGCAAACAGATTCATCCACTGATTTTTCACATTTTATCCCCCCAGTGGGCAGGAATTAACAAGGTGTGGAAGGCAGATTCCAAAACAACGAAGAAACACAACTGGAGAGTACAGATGGCTTTACAAACAAATGAGACAAGTTTATGGGATTGCCTATCAGCAGCTGTTAAGCATCCAGGCTGTGTAGCTAGAGCATCTGTTGAGCGACTAAGCCTTCTGAACTTGAAACCACTTGGGATTACAGCTCCTATAACTCTTTGTCATCCTCACAGAGTCTGGGGAAATATATCTGATAGGTTCCAGGTTGGGAATGGCAACCTGGATGATGTTGTGGCCTGTTGGTCGCCGGCCCCTCCAGCAGCTGAATCAGAGGAGGAGGAGGAGG
>NW_020769398.1:2859836-2879893 GCF_900518735.1 Pseudonaja textilis | reverse complement strand
GAGAGAGAGAGAGAGAGAGAGAGAGAGAGAGAGAGAGAGAGAGAGAGGCGGAGCCTGGGCCATCCATCAGTCCTCAAATGGAGAGTCAACAGCGACCAGGTCTGGAGGTGGCTGATGAGGAAGAGGAGGAACCGCTAGGTCTAGTGCCTGACGCACAGATGCGGAGAAGGCAGAGGAGAGGAGAGCAGTGGAAATGTATGGGAGGGTCCATGGGGCAGAAGAGCCACCACTGCTAGCGAATCCCCATCCTAGCTCTGGGCATAAAAGGTAGGAGGATGGAGATGAATAGATGTGGCAGACATCTCTCACTGATAGCCTGCAGAATCCTGTCTGGAAATTATCCGAATTCTTGGAATCTGCAGAACCTTCTCTGTGTGTGTGTCTGCTGCTGGAAAAAAGCGAGCGCCCCTTCCAGGACTTCCTTTGCAAGTGTGGGGAGGGAGAGAGAGAGAGAGAAGGAGAGGGAGAGATGGAGAGAGACAGACTCTTGGTGTGTTGAGCCAGTTCAGGGGGGAAGGGAGCAAGCATCACTTTCCAAAAAACTTACGGGACTTCAAAGCCTGCTGTGAGAGAGCAGCTGCTGGGGAACATTTTGTTTACCACAAAGGCTTTCCTGTGTTTGGGAGCTGGGTCACAACACCTGAATTGGAAGAGGGGGCAGATGAGAAGGACCAAATATACTTACTATGATCTAATGGAAATAATACAGGTACAAGCAAGGAAAACCTGCACCAGACCTGGTGCAGAGAGATCTAACAGACTTTCTGAGCTTACTTTTCTTCTAGTCCAAAGGTCTCCAAACTTTAAGGCTTGTGGATTTCAACTCCCAGAGCAAAGCTGGCTGAGGAACTCTGGGAGTTGAAGTCCACAAGTCCACAAATCTTAGAGTTGCCAAGATTGGAGACCCCTGGTTTAGAGAGTCACTGATCCCAAAACCCTCAGAGAGACTTAATGGTAGAAGGCAGTGTAGTCTTCCCCACTCCTGCTCCGAATCTTTCTCCACCATGGCATGGTCGCTCTCAATCAATCAGAACAGAGGTGAAAGGTACCTTGGAGGAGTTCTAGTCCAATCCCTGCTTAAGCAGGAGACCCTCTACCATTTCAGATAGGTGGCTGTCCAGTCTCAGAGAACCCACAAGCTCTGGAGGCAAGCTGTTCCACTGGTTCTGTCACGCCCCAGTTGGAATCTGATTCTGAGGGAGAGGTGGAACAGCTGACAGGGAGTGGGAGTGTGGCTCCAGTGGCTGTGGAGGATACTGGGGAAAGGCACAGGCCAGCTAGGCATTCAGGGGAAGACCCAGGCCCACCCCCTCTTCAACCTAGGTCATGCAGGGAGGAACGGAAAAAGGAGCAACGTGGGTTATGGGGGAGGAAAGGGCCCTGATCCCCTTCATGGGCTGCAGCTGGGAAGATTGTTTAAAAGGGCAAACTGCGCATGGCAAAGTTGCTGGAAGCAAAGTGTGCATTATCTTTGTCGAGCTTATCTGGGTTTTGTTGTCCTCCCAACTGTGCATGCCTCATTATCTTTTGGAAGTCTTCAAGTTATTATCCTGATCTGCTGTGTTAATTACTTCAGTGTGGCTTGTGTTGTTGTTTTTATTTCTACTTTGTCTGTATTTTGGGTTTGGACTGCATTTTTTCCCTTTGTAAACTGTTTTTGGAAGAGTTTGATCTCCCAGCTGAGGATAACTGGACATTGTGGGCCAAGTTGGAGGCATTAAAGGGAATTTATCTACTTTGGTGACCTTGTTATTTTTGTGCCACGCCCCTTTGGGTCATCACAGGTTCATTGACCATAATGGAGCCAAAATTTCTGTTGCCAAGTGAGACATTTGCTAAGCAAGTTTTGCCCCATTTTACGGCCTTTCACGCCATGGTCATTAAGCAAATCTCTGCAGTTGTTATGTTGGTGAGATGGTTGTTAAGTGAATCTGGTTTCCCCGTTGACTTTGCTTGTCAGAAAGTCACAAAGGGGAATCACGTGACCCCAGGACACTATAACCGTCATAAATATGACCCAGTGGCCAAGTGTCCAGATTTTAATAACACAATGCAAAGGACATAACTGTGAAAAATGCTCACAAGTCCCTTTTTTCAATGACGTAATTTTGAATGGTCATCAAATTAACTGTTGTTAAGTCAAGGACTTCCTGTATTTTCTTCAGACTAACCTCACCCCTCCCCTAACCTTAATGGATTTATTCTCAAGGGGAGAAAAATAAGGCTGCACAGGTGAACTCTCCAAGCCAATGAAACACAGTTAAATTCCACCTTGTGGAAACCTGTAGGCAGAGTTGGTATTCAGCAGTTCGGACCGGTTCTCATGTACCGGTAGCAGAAATTTTGAGTGGTTCGGAGAACTGGCAAATACCACTTCTGACTGGCCCTGCCACCTACCCCCGCCATTATCTCTCCTGTATTACCTTGTTTTTTTAGCTCAGCTGATTTGCACAGATTGCCATGCCTCAGCTGAGCTAAAAAACAGCTCAGCTCACCAGCACTGATACAGATGGCGGTTTCTGAGCCCTGCACGCGTGTGAAATGTGTGTGCATAGAACCGGTAGGATTCCCACGATTGCCCTAATTAAATCATGAGCCTCGAGCCAAGCTTCAAAGGAATCCAAAAGATTTATTAGGAGCAACATGTTCAGCACTAACCCATATGAAGCCAACTCTGAGACACGTACTTTACTTATGACCCTGTTCCCCCCCCCCCCGGGTGTGTGGTAAATCAGATTCTCCAATGAAACACACACATTCACACTCTCCAAAGAAGGATTTTTGTGGGCAGAAGATCCAGTAGCCTAGGCTACAATCTCCATAAGATAAGCATGGAATGTGCTTCTGGCCTTCATCTACTGCACTGCTCCCTCAGGCCTTCTCCCCTCCTTCTTATGGCAACTCGAAAACAGGCATAGGAATGATTTATGAGTTGACACCCACCACTGCCTGTAGATGTTTGGAGTGTCCAGAGAACAGGGGAGAAGGAATGTCTTCCTGCCAAGCATAAAAGGATCCACTGAGAGGCAATCAGATGTATTTCATTAGTAAAGTCAATATGCAGATTGGATGAAATATAAAGGGGAGGGGGAAATTGGGAACTCATATCTTCTGATCCATCTGAACCTCCTGAGGAAAAGTAGCTACTAAGACTGGTTAAACAGGGGAGGGTTTTTTGCTTGTAATGTAATTAATGTACAATTCCTTTGCTTCTACCACAAAGCATAGGCACACATCTGCAATAACCATGCATTTTACATATATATAAAATGTATGTTTACATTATATTCATATATTTACAGCTCCTCTCTAAGTGGTTTACAGAGTCAGCCTTTTATCCCCAACAATCTGGGTCCTCATTTTACTGACCTCAGAAGGACGGAAGGCTGAGTCAACCTTGAGTCAGTGGGAATTGATTTGCTAAATTGCAGGCAGCCGGTAGTCAGCAGAAGTAGCCTGCAGTACTGCACTCTAACTACTGCACACCAAGGGAGGGAGGGAGGGAGGGAGGGAGGGAGGGAGGGAGGGATGGAGGAAGGAAGGAAGGAAGGAAGGAAGGAAGGAAGGAAGGAAGGAAGGAAGGAAGGAAGGAAGAATAATAGCAATAGCACTTAGACTTATATACCACTTCACAGTGCTTTCCAGCCCTCTCTAAGTGGTTTACAGAGTCAGCCAGTTGCCCCCAACGATCTTGGTCCTCATTTTACTGACCTCAGCAGGACATAAGGCTGAGTCAACCTGGAGCCAGTGAGAATCGAACTGCCAAATTGCAGGCAGCTGGCAGTCAGCAGAAGGAGACTGCACTTCTGCATTCTAACTATTGCACACCAAGGAAGAGAGGAAGGAAGGAAGGAAGAAAGGAAGGAGAGAAGGAAAGGAAGGAAGGAATGGAGGGAGGAAGGAAAGAAGGAAAGGAAGGGAGGAAGGAAGGAAAGGAAAGGAAAGGAAAGGAAAGGAAAGGAAAGGAAAGGAAAAGCAATAGCACTTAGATTTATATACCACTTTAGAGCCCCTCTCTAAGCGGTTTACAGAGTCAACCTCTTGACCCCAACAATCTGGGTCCTCATTCTACCAACCTCGGAAGGATGGACAGCTGAGTCAACCTTGAGCCTGGTGAGATTCAAACTGCCAAACTGCAGGCAGACGGCATTCAGCAGAAGTAGCATGCAGTACTGCCTTCTGACCACTGTGCCACCATGGCACATTTAGCTGCTACTCTGAACACTGGAGGAGCTTCACTTGCCCTGCCTGTAACTCTCCATTCCTACAGGGCTTCCCTTTGGTGAAACCTTCATGGAGATGACACACATCCGTTAGAAACGGAGACGAGAAGGGATCCCGGGTCCCTTCCCAACCGGAAGCTCCAGATCTCTCTGCCATGTGGTGAATTGAGGCCATCTCTCCCCCCTGGGTCCACAAAGGCAGATGCTGCCCATCTGGCTTTGTGCAATAAATAGACAGCCCTTAATTATTCATCGGTTAGTATGCAAAGACAAGGAGCCTTGGAAGTGCCGAAGAAGGCATCGCACAGCACATGGCTCTCCTTCCCTGCCCATTACTTAAATAAATATTTCACAGGAGACAAACAGCATGCATTTTTGAAAAGATCCTCTTGTAACCTATTAGGCCCATGGACACACACTCTGCCATCTAGGAAGGCAGGATTCCGGCTGGCAATCAGCAGAACAGAGCCTGCAACCAAATATCTTGGCACATCATCTCTCCACCAGAACTCATTTCTTCCCATAACTTGACCCCGGCTGCCAGGAGTTGCCCCCGAGCCGTTCCAATTTGCAGTTTTGCCCGGAATCATCCCATTGGAGGCAGGCAAGATTAAACCAACATTTACATGTTCATTCAATCAGGGCTTTGCTCTCCCAGCCAATAACTGTGTGTGGCTGAGATGGGAGCAGAGAGGGGTTTGCGAAGGCTGGAAACAACCTCCAACACTTTTGCCTGCAAATATTCTTTGGAGGAACTGAAAGCTAAGATCTTCCCAGGTGTTTTATCTCGGCGCTTGCTACACAATATGCACTTTCATTTGGACATGTGTTTTATGGGCTATAGGCACATAATGCTTCTTGGAGCGCTGCCTGAGAATGCTACGGCACCCGAGGGACTGCGGTGTGCGCCAGCAACCTCAAAGGCCACCGTCACACTAGAACTGAGACTCTCTTCTTCATTTATTTAATTAGATTTCAACCCCACCCAAATCCAACAAGACTCTCTGGGAGGCTCACAACTTAAAACAAACAAGAAATACAACCCTTGGTTGTATAAACAGAGGCACAGAATTAAATTCATGTGAAGTATTAGTGCCGCTTGATAAATCCTTGGTGAGACCCTGCCTGGGATACTGCATCCAGTTTTGGTCACCACATTGAAAAAAAGATGTTGGGACTTTGGAAAAAATCCAGAGAAGAGCAGCTAGGATGTTTAAAGGTCTGGAGAGCAAAACATGACAAATGGTTGCAGGAACTGGGTATGGCTAGTGTAGAGAAAAGGGATAGGGATGACGTGATAGCAGTCTTCTTGTATTTGATGTGCTGCCACAAAGACCAAGGAGTCAATTTATTCTCCAAGGGCAGGACAGGAAACAATGGATGGAAACTAACCCAGGAGAGAAGCAACCTGGAATGAAGGAGAGACTTCCTAACAGTGAGGACACATAGCTAGTGGAACAGAACTTGCCGCTAGAAGTTAAGGGTGCTTCATCCCTGGAGGTTTTATTGACAGCCATCTGTCTGAAATGGTGTAGAATTTACTGCTTGAGCAAGGGGTGGACTAGAAGACCTCCAATAATCAACCAACCAATCAATCAATCAGAATAGAGTTGGAAGGGACCTTGGAGATCTTCTAGGCCAAGCCCCTGCTCAAGCAGGAGACCCTACATCATTTCAGATAGGTGATCCCTTCCAGCTCTATTCTGATTGAAGAAGGAAAATACCCGATACAATACCAGTAAACAAGACAGAATCCATTTAAACTACACACTATGATAGCTATGGTAGTGAAAATTCCTCACAAGAGAAGGCTAAAGATATCCACGTCATGGTCCCCATTTCAGCAATGTGGGTGCCTTCTAGATGGTAAGTTCACCCCCCCCCCCCACACACACACCATCTATAGGTAGTGGGCTTACCAGAGAGAGATGGGTTGGGGAAAGCTTTCAAAGGCTCATTTGTTTGGTGTGGTTGCTATGAGCTGTGGCTGCTCTGGTGTAGCCAGCTGTTGTGGCCTGTTGGCCGCCGGCCCTCCAGCAGCCAAATCAGATGAAGAGGCAGCATGGGAGTCAGGGTCAGCACCAGGACAACCTGCGAGAGAGAGACAGAGGTGGAGCCGTCTGTCAGCCCTCAGATGGAGAGTCAACAGCCCACAGTTCCAGAGGTGGCCGATGAGGAAGAGGAGGAACAGCCAGGTCCAGTGCCTGACACACAGATGCACAGATGGCAGAGGAGAGGAGAGCAATGGAAATCTATGGGCTGGTCCTTGGGACGGAAGAGCCGTTGCTGCTAGCAAAGCCTCACCCTAGTTCTGGGGATAAAAGGCAGGGGGAGGAGATGAATAAGTGTGGCAGACAACTATTCCTCTTTCAGACGGACGGACTTGTTAACCTGTGAAAGAAACGTTTTGCCAGGGTTGCTGGCATTTCTAATAAAGGAATCTTTTGAGTTCATGTCAGAGGTTTGTCATGTTTGGGGAGCTGGATCAGAACACCAGCTCTTGGCCACTGCATCTACAAAAAGGGCACATGAGTTAAAATACAGAAGTGGGGGCACAGACGTCTGGATCTACTTTCCCAAAAAAGAGTGGGACATTTGGGAATCTTGGGCTTAGAAGGAAGGGCACAACTGAGCGGCATTAACTCAGGTGCCGTTTGGAGAAAGTGGAATTTTTCTTCCTCTCTCCACATTCAGCCACTGAAACTAATTCAAAAGAGATTTAGGGCAGAGGGAAGGCAGGACGTCTGCGGTAGCTGATAATTAATCTTTAGCCTCACCAATGTTGGGGGTTGGCTCCTAAATTGGACAGGATTATCAAGGCCATCCATCTTCAAGATTCACATTTCCATCAGGGCGGGGGCAGGAAGCACCAAATTCGAAGCGCAGGACAACAGTTGGGGAAGGGGGAGTGTCTCCTGCTAGAAGCCCCCCAGGTGGCATGCAGTTGGTCCCTGGACTCAACAACACACTAGACTTGGATGTTCCTTGACCTGATCCAGCAGAACTGCTCCTAGGTTCTCAAGCAGTTTACTACCTGTTGGGAACTTTCTGAACGTCTTGTTTTTGAGCCAAGCACATATGCCTGAAGGTAATCTGTGCTTCAACCTAACCAGGCTATCGTTCATTCCCAACATAGAAGAGGACAGGTCATCCTCAATTAATGTTAGATCTACTGAAATAGACACTTCTTCCTATCTCTAAGACAGTCTGATGACCCAAAGGGGTGTGGCACAAAGGCAACACAGTCACATAATAAGAAAATTCCCTTTAATACCTCCAACTTTACCCCCAATGTCCAGTTACCTTCGGCTGGAGAAAAAACTCTCCTAAGAACAGTCTAAGTGGAGGAAATTCAGTCCGAAAACAAACTGCATATAAACTGTAAATAAAAATCCACACAAACCACGCTGCAATAATGAACTGGACAGGGCAGGAGAAGGAGAAGGAAGTGCAGACTTCAAAGGCCAATAAAACACACAAAGTTGGGAAGACACCAGGAACTCAGATAAGCCTCGATGATACTAGATAAATTCACAATTTGCTCCCAATAAGTTGCTGTGCGCAGCTTCCCTTTTTAAACACTGTTTTCCCAGCTGTAGCTAGTGAAGGGAATCAGGGCCCTTTCCTTCCCCATAATCCACACAACTCACGTTGCTCCCTTCTCTGTTTCTCCCTGCATGCCCTAGGATGAAGAGGAGGTGGACCCAGTTCTTCCTCTGAATTCCCTCTGTCTTGCTCTACTTCTCCCCTGCTCTGCCCAGCCAGATTGTGCCCTTCCCCAGTTTCTTCCACAGCCACCAGAGCCACACTCCCACTCCCTGTCGGCTGCTCAGCCTCCCTCTTGGAATCAGATTCCAACAGGGGCATGACAGACAGGGGTTGGCAACCTTAAACACTCAAAGAGCCACAAAGGTCCTAACCAGAAGCCCCCCATTCAGTTCTGGAGCTGACCGGACATCTGGTTCCCCCACCATAGAGTCTCCTCCTAGCGCAGCATCCTTCAAACTCTACCTGTCCTAACCAAAAGCCATATCAATTGTGGAGCTGACTGGCGACAAGGAGCTGCAGCACAGGGGTGAAAGAGCCACATGTGGCTCCAGAGCTGCAGGTTGCCGACCTCTGCTCTAAGAAGTGCAAATGACACAGAACTCAATCAGGTTCATGAAATAAGACAAAGGATTTAGCATCCCACTGTAGTTGATAAAGGGTATGCAGCAATGAGTAGTATTTGACCACTGAAAGGCAATGGTACTATGCTGCCCTGCTTCACACACACATTCACACACACACACGTAGAGTTCTACAGGTGTTTATTCAACCCCCCCAAACAGGTTCTCGGAAGCCCCCCCCCCCCCAATTGCGCAGGTCCGAATTCCAAACTCAGCATGACAAGAGTCTCTGGGTAAATGAATCCAACGGGCACACACGAAGTCCAGGAAATCAGGTCCACTATTCAGATGGGTTAGGATACACAGTGCAAACACACAAGACATTGATAAGCCAAAGAGGAACAGGACAAGAAAACCCTGCAAAGGACGTTACCTAATCTAGTAACGAAATATTCAGGAACTAAATTGAAACAAGCTTGGAGAGCGAACCACTGTCAACATCTAAAACCCAAGCTACAAGTATTTTCTATTATTACAAGTTTAAATCAAAACAATCATATTCTAGACATAAACATACAAGCAGACACTTTTAAAATTAACTTCAGTGTCAATAAGGCATGTTGTTCCAGCAACACTCAAGACTTTAGGGTGGGATTAAGTAGGCAGTGCCGGTGCAGCCCTTCATGAGAGGCAAGGTTGCCTCCTCATGTGTGGCCTAGCTGACGGGCATTGTGTCTGTCTCCTCACTGTTCTACAGGTCCTTGGATCAGGAAGTGGTGTGGACTCCACCTCCTGTGGATCGCTAATGGGTGGCAGCAGCTGCCGGACTTGGCCTGGAGCCTTTTGGCCAACTTGCTGCAACTCACTGTCCTCATCCAATCAATCCATCCAAGGCTGCTCCATCAGGCTAGTACTCTCCGAGCCCTGATCCTGACCAACATTTGGCTTTGCACTCTCCTCTGCAGACTCAAACTCACCCGCTGCCTCAACTTGCATCCAGATAGGAGTCCGGGGACGAATCCATGACAGGTACTTATCATTTCACAATTAAGGGCTGACTTGTAACGGTAAGAGAGTATGGAATACAATAGCATATAGAAGATTATCACTAGACTGTTGCTGTTAATAGCAGATCTTGCATTCAACAGTAACTGATAGCTGGGAATTGTCAAAACAGTCAAGTTTAGCCAACATGTCAAACACACCAAAGACACCCAAATGAAGGCCCTGAAAAGCGCATGCAGTATTTCTTAAAATTATCTCCTCCGCTGTTTTATCAGGGAAGAACTCTCATCAATAAGCACACTTATCTTCAATGGCCTTCTTTCTTCCAGGTTTCTATTTTTCATTCAAAGAAGAGAATCAGATACAAAATTTCTTGGGCTAAGCTCAAAAATTAGGAGGCGAGCTGGCAGGGCAGCCTTCTGTATGTCTTGCCACCAAATTCTGGAGCCCAGAGCAGGCAGCAGCAAGGAATAAAATGAAAGCAGAGGTAGACAGCAAGGCTGGGATTGTCAATCCCTTGTAAAAGGTGACATATAGCTCCCCAGATCCATATAAGCTGCAAAAAGGAATTTATTCTGCTGTAAAAAAGAAATGTTACAGGACTTGGCAAATGGCAGACATGGGAACTGCCAGCCTGCAGCTACGTAGGCGAATTGTCTCAAACTACTGGTCTCTCCCATCTCACTCACAACACACACACACTTATTTGTCTCTATCCACCTCAGTGGTCATCTTCCACCAACAAAATTCAATCTATCAAAACCTGATGATGTTTGTAAAGTCTTTTACAGATTAACAGAGTTGGAAGGGACCTTGTAGGTCATCTAGTCCAACCCCCCCAAGCAAAAGACCCTACACCATTTCTGACAGATATGAGTCCAATCTCGTCTTGAAAGTCTCAAGTGATGAAGCTCCCACAACTTCTGAAGGCAACTTCTGTTCCATTGGTTGATTGTTCTCACTGTCAGAAAAATTCCTCCTGATTTCCAGGTTGAATCTCTCCTTGTTCAGTTTCCATCCATTATTCCTCTGGAAATAAGGAGCAATTTTCTGACAGTGAGAACAATTAACCAATGAAACAGAAGTTGCCTTCAGAAATCATGGGAGCTTCATCACTGAAGGCTTTCAAGAAGAGATTGGACTGCCATTTGTCACAAATGGTGTAGGGTCTCCTGCTTGGGTTGGACTAGATGATCTACAAGGTCCCTTCCAACTTTGTTAATCTGTAAATACTACAAAGACTTTCAATTCGACTGCCAGATTTTTGCTGCAAAAATCCAGACCAGCACAAGAGAGCAGCAAAAGGTGCTGTGTCTCTTCACTGCCATCAAGTGGCCACCTAGATTTTTGCAACCCATGTGCAATAACCTTTTTATTTTTAAAATATATATATTTTTCACGCTGTTCACTATTTTTCCTCCATAGCTCCTACAGTAAGAGCGCTGAAAAATCTTTTATCTGCCTCACACTGAAATTTTTAACAAAGCCTCTGGAAGCTGTAAGGGCAATGGATTAAGAACGGTGAATCTTCTGCCCCTTGCTGACACAATATCTTTCATAATAAATGGCTGCTAATAGAAGCAAGGAAGAAAATGCAAAACAGGGCAGCCTCAAGATAAGTGGTTCAACATAAGGACAGCAGGTATATCATATAATGGATTACGGAGCAGAGATTAAGGAATTCTCCCACGTGAAGTTGTTTCTAAATCAACTGGGCTAACAGTAAATTCAATTCTCTACAAATCTATCTTGAACTCTTTAACTCAGCAGGATCCATGCCTCTGTGTATGCTGATGCTATCATTCATATATGTATGTATGTATGTATGTATGTATGTATGTATGTATGTATGTATGTATATATGGTATTCAGCTTTGTTCAGGTATTTCCCCATGTCATTATAGTTGTGCTTTTAAAGTTGTTAGCAACGTTTCAGCAGAATCTCATCTGCCATCATCAGGCTTCTGTATAGTGTTCATCTGTGAGTCCAGCTTTTATAGTGGTTTCAGATTTAAATTTGGGGCAGCCTATTGCTGTGCCAGAATGGTCTTTTCTTCATCCTGATTGGTTAGGAGTCTTGGTCTGTGTTTATTGGTCTTGGAGTTTGCTGTGTTCTGCTTGATTGATGTTTCTAATATCTTTTGTCTGTTTTGTAGCTTTTTTTTTGTCTTGATTGGCTGGTAACATTGTGTTTCTTTATTGGAGGCTTTTAGTGCAGCTTGGCTCCAGGTAAATGGATGGCTATCATTTATTAGGAAGCTAGGTTTCATCTGGGTGCCTGGTTGGGGTGTGTTTGAGCTGGAGGTATGGTGGGGGATCTGTCTGTGCCCAGGTGTTTGCCTGGCTTGTGGTGTGGAGACCAATAAACACAGACCAAGACTCCCAACCAATCAGGATGAAGAAAAAAACATTCTGGCACAGCAGTAGGCTAGCCCCAAATTTAAAACAGAAACAGCTGTGAAAGTCTGACTCACAGACAAACACAATACAGAAGCCTGATGATGGCAGATGAGATTCTGCCAAAACGTTGCTACAACTTTAAAAGCACAACTACAATGACGTGGGAAAATACCCGAACAAAGCTGAATGCCATACATATAAATACCCACGAAAACTTAAGAAAACACACACACACACACACACACACACACACACACACACACACACATTTCCAGAGCTATTCTTCCCAGGCATCATAGAAAGCAATTTTTCTCAACTTGGACACCTTAAAGTGTGGGCTTCAACTCCAGAGTCACCCAGTGTTGGCTGGGGAATTTGAGGAATTGAAGTCCATACATCTTACAGCTGCAGAAGCTGAGAAACACCAATATAAAGAAAAAAACCTCTTCTATACTGGTTTGTATGAATGAAAAATATGACTGAAGTTGCCTTGTGAAAGACTGAAAAGTATGCAATATTTTCCCAAAATTACAACAAACAACTTTTAAATTATTCGGATCAAGTCTATATAAATTTCTGGAAGAAATCAACATAACCTTCCAAATTCTGCATTTTTTTATTAAAAGGTTTTTGCGTTGACCCAAAGAAGGTCAATAAAGATCCTTAGTCAGATCACATCTGGAATACTGCATCCAGTGTTAGTCACCACATAACAAAAAAGATGTTGAGATTTTGGGAAAAGTGCAGAGAAGAGCAACTAAGATTATCAAAGGTAAAAGTGGTGGGATTCAATTTTTTTTTTTTGGCTTGGTGGGCGTGGCTTGGTGGGCGTGGCAGGGGAAGGATGCTGCAAAATCCCATTCGCTCCCAACCCCACTAACCTGCTTTCCAGCTCCATTCTCCTGTGCAGGGCAACCAAAGAAGACCCAGGCAATCTGCTGGCACCCAGGAGGCGGAAAATAGATGGGGGCAGGGCCAGTCAGAGGGGGTATTGGCTGGTTCTCTGAACTACTCAAAATTTTCACTACCAGTTCTCCAGAATTGGTCAGAACCTGCTGAAGACCACCTCTAACCTGGAGACTAAAACATACGAAGAACAGCTGCGGGGTTGAGGTATGGTTAGTCTAGAGAAAAGAAGGACTAGGGGGAACATGATAGCAGTATTCCAGTGTTTGAGGGACTGCCACAAGGAAGTGGGAGGGTCAACTTAGTTTCCAAAGCACCAGAAGGCAGGAGAAGCAGCAATGGATGGAAACTAATCAAGGAGAGAAGCAACCTCCTAACAGTGAGAACAATTAACCAGTAAAAAACCAGGTTGCCTTCAGGAGTTGTGGGTGCTGGAGGTTTTTAAGAAGAGACTGGACAGTTGCTTCTCTGAAATGGGGTCTCCTGCTTGAGCAGGGGGCTGGACTAGAAGACCTGCAATGTCCCTTCTGGCTCGATTCTATTCTACAAGGCACAATTTGTCTCTATTCTGCCTACACCAGATGGCAACTAGAATCGTGGGTCCAATTCTAGGCACCTCCTTTTAGGAATGACACTGACACTGGAGCATGTCCAGAGGAGAAGACCCAACATGATAAGGGGGGGTGGGGGACAAAGTTATCAGCAATGGTGGGAAGTGTTTGTTTTATTTATTGATTTGATTTGATTTGCCAATCACTTACAAGATAATAGGTATAAGTATAAACATGAGTAAGAATACAGGAAATAGGTTCGAATAAATGGGGACAATAGGACAGGGACGGGAGGCAGCCTGCAGAAGATAAGTCCAGGGTGATGAATGATCCCTGCCTTCAGGTTTCGGAAGGGCTATCATTTTAAAAACAGGCAAAAGACAGTTCCAGAAGACAGGACAAGAAATAAGAGACTTAAACAAAAAGAAGTGGGATAGTGGGAACATCAGGAACAGTTTGACAGCTGTTCAGTCATGGAGCTGGCCGTAGATGTTTCAACAGAGACAGGCACTGGGGCTCCAGTCTCTTCCTTTCTAAGATTTTACAACCTCTTCAATCCAGTCCCTTTTGTCAGGAGATGCCTCTGGGCTTCGCAAGTAGCTGTGAGTCTGCTCCCATCAATTTTTCTCAATGAGATGGAGTTTGGAGGTCCTCCCTGTTCTGTCCTGGGCTTCCCCAAAAAGCACTAAGCAGACTCTTTGTCCCGACCAAACACTTTTTCATAAAATGAATGTGCATTTCTTGCATTCACATTTAGCCAACGGCCTGGCAAACAGTCTTTCAAGGATATAATTTTAGGAACTCAAACCTTGGAAAGCTTGGAAACGTGGTGCTGACAAGGAAGAGTGTAGCACAAAGTCTCTAGGATGTAGGGACAGATCTTCACAATGATGGAACAAACAAACAAATTGTTTCCTATAGAGATTCTCAGGTATCCAGTCCTGGTTGTCCCCAAGGTGCTTTTTCTCAGGCGGCAACTGTACTTTCTGGTTTTTTCTTTTGAAGACTTTTCTCTTCTCATCCAAGAAGCTTATTCAGCTCAGACTGGATGGAGGGGAATGGAAGGATTTATACTCCTTGCAGACAGCCGGTCATTTGCATCCTTTTAGAGGGTCCTTGAGGCCACTTGGAGGTTTATCTGTGTCCTCAGAGTCACCCGAGTGGTGCAGATGGTTCACCCAGTTTAGGACTTTGCACAGGTGAGTCCTTTCAATAAAGGCAACGTTTCTAAGCAGGTCAGATGGAACTAAAGCCCAATCTTGAATCTCAAATTGCATCCCCTGAGCCCCCAGCCTTCTAGGTTTTAACAATAACTTAATATTAATCTTTTAATAAAAATGTGCAGACAGGAAACAAAAATAGTTTATAAATAAAAAAGGAAATCAACATAAAACGCCAAATAGTTTATTCCTCTAATTTGCAGATCAGGAGCGGGGTAGAAAAAAAACTCAATTTCATACCTTCAGGGAGCAATGATCTAGAATACAGAAAACCTCCCACACCCTTCAGTTCTTGATGTGGGATTTAGGGACATGTTAATTTGCTCCCTCGCAACGGAATTTTATTGTTAATTTTATTTATTTAAAGGCTTGTATTATAAAATCCCCAAATTTATAATAATGGTTAAAAAAACCACATTATGAAAATGAAAACAATCCATTAGGAAGACAGGGAGGAGAGGAAGCAGCTGGGAAAAATCTGCGTTTTAAAAAAGGTGCCTTTAAAATATTGTAGAATATGTAGCAGAATTGGAGACAAAAGGCCACAGGGGATGGAGACCTCTGTGGGGGCCTCACCGCTGGCAGCAGAGCCCAGGATCCTCGGGCTACTTGGAAGGGTGATGGGACTTCAAATATTTACGTGGAAAGAACAGGAACTTCTCTGAAGCAAATTTTCTTTAGCAGAGAACAATTTTTATTGATCCCAGCCCTCTGGATGCTTTCCCCCCATTGTTATAACATTTCATTAGATTATAGAATAAAATCCAAAAAAATATGAAAGCAAATAGTGGGACCCAGTGGGGAAGGGGAGAGGAAAAGAGAAGTGAGGAAGAGAGGGTGAAAAGAAAAGAAAAAGAAAAGGAAAGGAAAGAGAAAGAGAAAAGAAAGGAACGAGGAAAGGAAAGAGGGAAGGAAAAGAAAGAGGAAAGGAAAGGAGGAAAGAAAAGGAAATAAAAGAAAAGAGGAAAGGAAAGGAGGAAAGGGAAGGGAAGGAAAAAGGAAAGGAAAGGAAAAGGCCTTGACTTCCAACTCCCTCTGTTGCAGGGAGCATAGGGCACTAACATCGCACCTCAATGTTTTTACTTTTCCATAATAGTATAAACTAGCCATTCCTATAAGAACAGATCAGTGTAATCAGGAAAGCCCAAAATCAAAGTTTCACCCCCCCCCCATCTTGAGCAAATTTCTACAGGCACTCCTTGACCTATGACCTGTCACTTAGCAACAGTTTGAAATTACAATGGACTTAATGGGGAGGGGGAGGCTACTTATAAATCGAACTCAAAGTTCAGATATTACTCACCCCGCAACCAACCCCCAGGAAAAAGGCATACGAGTCATATTTACAGCCATTTTCAGGATCCTGCAATGAAGTGACCACATTTTAACAATGGATTTGCCATTAGCAAGCATTTACTTCTAGGTTCAGCAAAACTGCACTTACCAGGATCCACTGGTTCGCTCAGCTGTGGTGTTTGCTTAATGACCATAGCAATTATTCTACAGCCACTGCTTTCTCTTAATGACCATTGTAGAAAAGGTCCTAAAAATCGGGTCAGTCACAGGACCAACCAGTTAGGGCCGGGGTGGGCTGCTGCTGGGGGTTTGCGGGGGTTCGGGAAAGCCGCTAGCTAAGATTCTACGCAGTTTGGAGAACCCCCAAATCCCACTCCTGGCTGGCCCTGCCCTGTCCTACCCCACCCGCCCCGCCCCGCCCTGCCCGTCCCAGGAGTCCCCATATGGCCCGTTTTGGATGCAGGTAAGTGCAGGGCATGTGTGGAGGCTCAGGGGGGGCAAAAAATGGGCTTCCTTGAAGTTCGGAAAGGCTGGAAATGGGTCTGTTTCCAACTTCCAAAGAACCTCCGGAGCCTGGGGAGGCTGTTTTTGCCCTCCTGGAGGTTTGAGGAAAGCCCAGGGAGCACACACACACCCCCCATGGTGCAGGAGACCAACTAGGCCACGCCCACCATGGCCACGCCCACTCAGCAACCGGGCAGAGAATCCCTTGCTAAAATTTTTGAAGCCTATCCCTGATTAGGACTTATGACCATGACGAGCAAGCTCGATTACCGTTTTAAGTCGCGGATAACTGCAGTTTAAATACTCTAAAGATGTCTGTTCCTGATTGTTCCTGACTGTCAACCACAAATTAGAGATGTTGGAGTCTTTCTTAAGTAAATTGGAGAGACGTGCTATATGGAATATGGACTGGGAGAAACCAACATTTCTATTTTTAGAGTAATAGCCATTTCTAGAGTAATAGCAAAGCACTAATAACAGCACTTAGACTTATATGCCGCTTCACAATGCTTTCCAGCCCCCTCTAAGCAGTTTCCAGAGTCAGCCTCTTGCCCCCAACCATCTGGGTCCTCATTTTACCAACCTCGGAAGGATGGAAGGCTGAGTCAACCTTGAGCCAGTCAGAATCGAACTGCTGGCAGTGGACAGAATTACCCTGCAATACTGCATTGTAACCACTGTGAACTATGGGAGGAAGGAAAGGTAGAGTGTCTCCTGTTTGAGCAGGGGGTTGGACTAGAATACCTCCAAGGTCCCTTCCAACTCGGTTATTTGGTCAACTTCCACTCATTTTGACATCCAGTACAATTAGGAATGGATGGAAGCATCCAGGAAGGTGAAGAGAATTAAACAAGCCAACATGGTGCCTACAACTGTGTGACTGAAGCTGCATCGTTTTTTCACAACCTACACACCCACTGTGTGGAAAGGGGGATGGGGGCTTGGATTGTGCTGCCATCTTGCCTTTTTTGACCTACCATCAAGGATGCTCTGTCTAGAAAATGAAACAGGCTTATCCAGAAACATCATATATGTCCCTTGGCTTGGCTGACTCCCAGGAAGGGGTTAACTTCCTTTCTACAGGAGAGAAAATGGGGAACATTTTGATATAGGAGAAAAAAATAAAGGTAAGTCTCTATCTGCTCCCACTGAGAAAAAGAACAATAGCAGTAATTACTCTTGAGAAGGATCTCTTAAGAGAATGCATTAGATTTTTTTTCCTTTTGGTAAGTGAGCACATTTGTTTTTTAAGTTCATACTTAGAATAGAAGAGAATAGAGCTGGAAGGGGCCTCGGAGGTCTTCTAGCCTAGCCTCCAGCTCATCACTTGCATTATAGCAATAGCACTAGCACTTAGGCTTATATACTGCTCTCTGAGTGGTTTTCAGAGTCAGTATCTTTCCCCCAACAATCTGGGTCCTCATTTGACTCACCTTGGAAGGATGGAAGGTTGAGTCAGCCTTCAGCTGGTTGGAATTGAACTCCTGGCGGTCGGCAGAATTAGCTTGCAATACTACATTCTAACCACTGTACACTATGGAAGGGAGGGAGGAAGGAAGGAGGAAAGGAAGAGCCATGAATGATGGCTTCTTGGACAACCATCTGCATATCAACCAAAGGTGGTCTTACTAAGGCTTTATAGAGTGGATTTAGTACCTCACTTGATCTCAATTGTATCCCTCTGTTAATGTAATTTAGACTGCAGCAATTCTACTGCCTTTGGCCCCCATCTATGAATTTTCCCATCCCTGTGTCCAAAACTCAGCTTCCTCTTTCTGCTTCTATTCCCATTTCAGGGAACATTGTTTAGAAAAGCAGGTTTCCCAAACCATCCCGACCTCAATTATCGTTTGATGAGAAATTCTGAGGAGGTTGAAGAAGTAATTAGAAGAACGCTAGATGTAAGCAGAACAAAAGTGGAAGAAAGGTTTGTTAGTAGTTTGCCTCCTATGTGGCAGTTCAGCAGATGCCTGGGAGGAAGGGATTCGAACCATTCAGAGACTCCACTCTGCCTTAATGAACTCAGTAATACAAAATGGGCTGCAGAATCCCCTATCAGCTTTTAAGATTCTCTGCTTTATCCTTGCGTTAAAAATATCCACACAGCCTCTCTCATCCTGGCTTCCTTATTTATACATTTCGGGAAGGGATTTAACAGATTAATAGAGTTGGAAGGGACCTTTTAGGTCATCTAGTCCAACCCACCATCCAACTAGGAGACCCTACAACATTTCTGACAGATGGCAGTCCAGTCTCTTCTTGAAAATCTCCAGTGATGAAGGCAACTTCCGTTCCATCGCTTGATGGTTCTCACTGTCAGGAAATTCCTCCTTATTTCTAGGTTGAATCTCTCCTTGTTCAGTTTCCATCCATTATTCCTTCTCTGGCCTTCAGTGCTTTGGAGAATAGCCTGACCCCTTCCTCTCTGGGGCAGCCCCTCAAGTATTGGAGCACTGCTCTCCTGTCTCCCCTGGTCCTTCTCTTTGCTAGACTAGCCAGGCCCAGTCCCTGCAACCTTTCATCATATGTTTTAGCCTCCAGGCCTTTGATCATCTTAGATAGATTCAGATTAACAGAGTTGGAAGGGACCTTGTAGGTCATCTAGTCCAATCCCCTGCCCAAGCAGGAGACCGTACACCATTTCTGACAGAGGGCAATCCAATCTCTTCTTGAAATCCTCAAGTGATGGCACTCCCACAACTTCTAAAGGCAACTTCCATGGGTTGATTGTTCTCACTGTCAGAAAATCTTTCCTTATTGAATCTCTCCTTGTTCAGTTTCCATCCTTTATTCCTTGTCTGGCCTTCAGGTGCTTTGGAAAATAGTTGACCCCTTCCTCCTCTCTGTAGCAGCCCCTCAAATATTGGAAGACTGCTATCCTGTATTCCCTGGTCCTTCTCTTCACTAGACCTGCCAGGCCCAGTTCCTGCAAAAGCCAAGCCTGGGAACCTGAAGGAATTTTGGTACCGATCTTGCACTGAGTTTCCATGATGGAAATCCGTGCCACCGAAGTATCTCAGGTGGTTTGAAAAGAGTTAGGTTTACGCAACATGAAAGAAGAGTGGAAAACGGTGCAGGGAAAATTGTGGTCCAGCACACCATTTTAACCTGTTGCAAGAACCACGGCAACCTCTCCAAAGCCTAGTAGTTTTTTATTTGTTGGAACACAACACAGGCATTGGAGAAGTTCCCACAATGTACTTAGTGGAGTTGATAAGAGTGCCCTGAGCAACAAGAACATCATGTTTTGTGGCCTTGACTTTAAGAGTTTAACCTGTTATGTGAACCCCATCCCTCAAAAAAAGACACAGCATCTGCCACAAAAACAGGGCCTTCGCTACCCTTTCCAAGGAATCACTGCCTGGAATCTTCCTTTTCTTTTCCTCCCCCAAAGTCAAACTCTTTGCCAAATCTTTTGCGCTGATAAAGAAGGATGCACAAAAATAATGGGGGATGGCGAGAGAGATAAAATGAACTAAATAATTATCCTGGAAATTACACCAAAGAGGCTTTAATTTCCTTTTTGATCCCTTGCCTGAAAGACTCCCTATATAAGAGGACGTCTTTTCATCATTTATTCACCAGCAAATGCATTTGGAAATCTGTCTGAAGTCTTCCCATAGAGGAGGAGGCAGAGGCTGCTCGGTGAAAGTATTATTTTATATTGGAAGTGGGAAGAACCAGAAGGGCCAAAGGGCCAAAAATGTCTTTCAGCTGAAATCCTCCCCCCCTTTTTTGCAATTACAGTGGTTCCTCTTGCAAAGCAGGCCTTCTCCAGATTAATCTGTTTCCCAAAAGATAGATAGATAGATAGATAGATAGATAGATAGATAGATAGATAGA